>JAOTOL010001397.1:570000-637500 GCA_034440575.1 Imbricaverruca yamaguchii | reverse complement strand
CACCACGGGGAATCGAACCTCGTACTTTTAGTATGCCAGACGCCCAGCTTAACTACTGAGCTACCGGCGCCCTTACTCCCAGGCGCGCACCCAGGATTTTTCCATGGGGGGCCCGAACTGAAAAGGGCACTTGGCCGGCTCCAAAAGGGCACCTGACAGGCTCCAAAGGGCACTTTGCGGTCCGGGGCACACTGGAAGGTTCGTTGACCGCGGGAGGGGGGGCGTGAAAAAAGCAAATTTGGTCAAAAGGGTAGTTTTGGGCCCAAAGGGCACCTTTGGCACAGGCGGGGCACATAAGGCAGGTGATTTTTTGGCTGAATTTGGGACATTCCGGCCAAGAGGGTACTTTTCGGTCAAAAGTGCACTTTTGGCAAAATGGCACTTTGGTCTCACAGGGGGCCCCCTCCGGTGCGCCTAAGCTTACTCCGTATAATGCAAGCAGTTCGTCAGGGCAAGGTGCTCTTCGACCTTGCAAATATGAAACCCGGTGTTTTGTGCCATTACCGATGGGTTGTCCGTGCATCGCATATCTTACGCCTGTACGTGAGGCAGCACGGTCTTACCGGGCAAAATGCTGTTGATCTAAAGGACATTGCGACGTTCATAATTAGCAACTAGTATTAGATGTGACGTCCTCTTGATCAGACCCATGCCAGGATCAAGGCATCTGTACGCACATGTTCAGCTACTCCATTACCTACCGAAGTATGTGAGGGCGGTAGCTCTGAAGCGTATGAAGCGAAACGCTGGTTGGTCTGATAGTGAGAATATGCTCCGTGTGGAAACGTGAGGATACGCTAGCTCGCACTCGCGTGTGCGTTCGGGTAAATGCACAGGGGTGCGTGCGCGAGGTTGTCTGCGAGCGAGTTTGCATGAGAAGTTCTACAAAATGCCTTGCCTCGTATGGATCTTGCCTCGTATACAAGTATATGTATGTAATAGGGAGGCAAGTTAATACAAAAAAAGAAATACAAGTTAATAAAAAGAAATGCAAGACTACTTATCCATGCATATTATTATACGATTGCACAATAACCATGAATACATAATAAGTGTCCTAGTTTAGGTCGCTGTGCATGTGCATTAAAACGTAGTGGTTGGCATATCATTACTACCGGCTGAACCCAAGGACATGAATCTTAACAAAACATTTAATTAATTATTTGTATCATTAGTAGAACAGCTACAGCTTTCGTGTCCGTGTGAACTCAAAGAGAAATGTCATGTTCAGAGTTGCGTCTTCTTTGCTGCATTTTAAGGCACTCAGCTCATATTGGTAGCTTACTTTGAGTATTGCGTGCCAAAGAGGCCCAGAATACGTAGTTTTAATTTGTTTGCAGCTTTCTAATTATTCATCCCACGATACCAATTGGCTGAATGGAAATGGTTGAATGTCACCGTGTATGACAGGGTGGCAATCGGCCACAGTGTGCGTCACGCTGGCACTGTGTTGCAGTGGCGCCTGATATGCGACCAGGCGTACCGTGCCAAGGGTTGTCAGTCGGTGTTCATGGCCGGCTTGATGATGGCCGCCCCCCTGGTGGGTCCGCTTGCCGACAAGGTGGGCCGCGCGCGCACCATGGCCGCCTGTCTTCTGATGCTGATCGGCTGTCTGGGCGGCAGCATGGCCGCGCCCAACTATGACGTGTTCGTGGCGCTCAGGTGAGACCGCGCCGGCTGTTGACCTGGTAGTGGTCGGCTGTCTGGGCGGCAGCATGGCCGCGCCCAACTATGACGTGTTCGTGGCGCTCAGGTGAGACCGCGCCGGCTGTTGACCTGGTAGGCCGCGCCGGCTGCAGGCCGGCTGGCGACCCGGCGCCGACCGACGCTGGTCTGACGTGGAACTGCAGTGACCAGCTGCTGACTTGTCTGGACCTGATTACGTGCTGATCTACAGCTGTGGAGATGTTGAACGGCCTTTGACCTAGAGTTGACATGGTGCCGACAATCTGCCGACCTGAAATCACCTGACCGTTGGAGTGAGCTGACATGTCCTGGCCCGGCTGCTGGCACAGCGCTGACCAGCTGATGATCTGGCATTGACCAGCTGATGGGCAGGTGCTGACCAGGCATTGCCCTGGGGCTATCTGCTAACAGGACGGTTAGCTCAGCTACCACACTGGATAGTGGTCGATATCGGACAGTCCCGACAGTAACGAGAAGGTCCGGATCGAGCAGTTGCCAGGCAGACCATACGATGCATGAGCCGGAAAGAACAGATGGGAAAATGACCGGATTTATCGACTGGTTGCCAACGAAATTCGCCGCCTGAGTTTTATTTTGCTCACTACAAATTTGAGCCAGTGTGGCGCGGCGTCTCTCCCCGCCTCGAAATTGGTCTGAATACACGCTAAGGATTCATTTGTGTGATATTTGAGTTGAGTCTGTTGAGCTGAAGTCCCTGCCATCAAGTCTATTCCACAGCGGACTTACATTGTGGTTTCCGGCCTGTGACAGGTTTCTCTTCATGATCTGACGGAATGTATAGAACCCATGCACATGTGAAGCTTGCGGGCAACCCACTTGCCTCGCGTTGCTATTATTTTGTGTTATGTACCTGAATATTCCGGTTATGCCCAGCTGCCTACCTAGGATTTATGTTAGGGGAGACAGATTTGAAAGGGACCCACCTACCCATTTTTTTCTTGTCCCGGGATTTAACCACTTTTCAAAGGCCCTTTTTCAAATACAGCAAATAGTGACCAGCTCAATTGTCTTGTGGAGCTTAATTGTCTTGGTTAACCCCCTCCCCCTACACACACCCTCCCCCCACACACACCACTCTTTTCAAATGTTTTTCTTTTGGTATCCCTTGATATGTCACCTCACACTGGTGAAATTGTCCTGCACAAACCACTTTAAAATATATAATTTTCCAATTTCAGGCGGTAGTAACGTTAGGTCGCCGCCATGCCGACGTTCGTGCACGTGTACGATTGTGGCGGTACGGCACGTGTACCTTCATCATGCGGCGCATTTGCCACACTTCTGGCCATACTGTGGCTTCTGCTGGGCCTACCACGTTGTGCTAATTGATACAACAGGATAGTCTTGTGCCATATTTCACGTGATGGAACGTTTCGTACCGGGTTCGATGTGGAAATTATATTAATTCAATTCAATTCGTTTATTAGCTTCCTTCTCACATTTTCCGGTCGTTAAGAAGTCTGGGTACATGATGGGGTGAATGCACCTCATCTCTTTGGTTAAATATACTCCAATAGGCTACCGAGCCGAGTCCCTATATTGATCTGTTTTTTTACCCGCTGTTTTTCTTCGTCCAAGGATGTGTTTTATGGCTCCATCCCAGATTTGTTAGGGGTCTGGTATACTTTAGAGACCCAGGCTCCTTTTGGAGTGCGTTGCTTTTTATGCTCCGACGATATTTTTGAGGTGCCGGTGCGTTTTAGAAAACCCCATGTGTTGATTTAGTACCCGGCCTTTTGGTTCTTCTTTGTACTTGTCGCTTTCTACGAGACTTAGCTTGTTTTTTAGGCCCGCATGCGGTCGCATACTCCGGTATGCCTTTAGGGCCTGCGGCGTGTTTTTTTTAGAGCTCCCGGTGTGTATTTAGCGCTGCATCTCATGTATAGGGGCCTGTCGCTTTTGCGAGACTCTGCACTTTGGAGGGCCCAATAGCATTTTCAGCCCCCCCCCCTTCCCCCCGTTGGAGGCCTCATTGCGATTTTCAGCGGATCCGTCCTGACCTTTGGGCCCCCAGCGCGAGTTTCAGGGGCCCGACCTCTCTTTTTGGCTGACCCAGCGTTGTTTAATGGGCCTTGGCGAGACTTGGGCCAGCGTGATCTCCAGTGTCTCTGGTCCGACCTTTCCAGGCCCCAGCGTGATTTTTCAGGAGGCTCGGCGCGACTTTTAGGGGGTCCCAGCGGTATTTTCAGAGTCTCCGGTCCAAGTTTTGGATATCGGCGTCATTTTACGGGTCCCTAGCAAGCAATTGTTAGGTCCCCAGTGAGATTTCCAGGTCCTTGGCACAATTGTATGGGTCCTAATTATTTTAGGGAACCATGAGCGACCTTGTGGGGCTAGGTGTGTTTTTCAGGGGATCAGTGCAAGTTTTGGGTGCCCCAGTGTGATTTTTTGTGGGTGATTTTTTTTGGACACTGGCGCGATTCTCGGGGCACCCACATACTCAGGGGGCAACTGTCCCTTTGCTGCCCTCCCCCTTCGGTGCGCCACTGGTTGTCGGTCGTCGAAGGCGATAGGTGTGCTCAGTAGGCTGACCAAACCGGAGAACTTGAGCTTTGCTGTCTTGTCATCAGATTTCGTAGCTTTTTTTTGGTATTAACGCATGCTTGCTCTCTTGTTGAATTTGATTTGAATGGCATGAATTATTTGAATTATTCGTATTATTTGAATAGCTATGTTGTTTCACCGGTCTCCATTGGTTTCCTGGTTCTGTTGAGGCAGGGTTAAAGTCGCTCACTCCCCGCGCAGCCCCCGGCTACGATGCTGAACTGACAACTGGTCAAAAAAGGCCGGTGACGCAGCAACTGGATGTCGAGTTGCTGTATTAGTGGCACTTTTAGTTCGTAGTCATTATTATGTTGTGAACATGAATCGCAAGATTGCATGATGGGGTTGTGATTCACGCATCGAGTTCTGATTGGCATTGAATCATGTTCCCCAGGAAATATTGCGCTCGATGTATTTTAAAATACCTTTTGGAATCCCTGGCGCTTGCATTCAGGTGGCTCTGTCTCAGGAAACGTATTCAATAGATGTTCGGATTTTCAGGATCACTCTTTTTCATGTAAAGCCTATGGGCGTGATGTTAACTTTAGAATTGTTCTGAGGTATCTAGCCTCTTAGCTCCAATGACTGCGCTGTCCACGCTTCCATATCGGAACCAAAAACAAAAAATCGGGAAAGCAAGAGCAACCTTTGTACTTTCCAATTCCGACAGGAGAGCTAAAGTATGTTGAAGCCTGTACAGAAGACACTAAGTATGAATTATAGCCATGCCGGGTCCTGCAGCCCCATGTGTGACACCAGGGCAGCACCACGGAGCATCTGTTTCGGACTTCTAACGAACTACCAGGGAACACAACTGCTAGAAGACCGCCACATCCGAGTTCGATATGTGGTGCTCGACTGACGATATAATTGCTCGACTGAAGATATCACTGTTCGCACGAAGTGTTGGTGCTTGACTGATTGTAATGGCGTTCGACTGCTGTGTCGATGCTTGCTCACTGACGGATTTGCAGACCATGATTCCTAGACGTACAACAATTTGCACCCATTTTGCAACTTAATGATACAGCCAGTGTAATTAATGCTCAATGATGCTAATGTAATGACATCACTGACGAACCTATCCCACCGGTTGAGGGGCTTTCACCGGCCAACCCCGGGACCAGGATTGCGTCGGGGTGGGAGACACGAATTGGGGGTGTCGAGTCCTACCACCCTATTTTAAGTCACCGGAATTCGACCACTGTTTTCCAAAGTGCCTCATTTGAAAAAGTTAAGGGCAGCATAGTACAGGTAGTCAACCTACCACCAACAGATTTGCGACCGGTGTCCAATCCCCCCTTTTATTCGATTTTTTTCTGGTATATATTCACCAGTCAGTTCGCATCGCTAAGCTTACACCTGTGCAAATAACTTTAACATGCTAAGTTCTTCAATTCCACTTGTCTCGCGCATACTTCGTGCGTTTCCCCCACTTCGTGGGTTTTTGCGGTTTCTGTGAGGCATCTGACGTTTTGATAATTGTTGCCACTTAATTGTTTCGTGCCATACTTGACGTCATATGATGTTTCTTATTGTGGCTTTGTGGGCAAATTCGATGAAATAAAGTTCGAATGATTTCCCGTCTTCACACATTTTCTGATAGGAAAGGAATCCGTATACATCTCTGAACATTGACGTATGTACCCAATCATTTTGTTTAAATGTGCTCATGGATTGGCTACTGAACCGTAACGTGCGCTGGTTCGATGTTCTGCTTTGGATCCATTGCCTTTTTCCGTTGGTTGATGTGTTTTAGGGTGCCAGCGCAATTATTAGTCCCCCAGCGCGTTATTGAGAACTGATGTTTTCTTTGTATATTTTTTTGGACTCGCGATGTTTTTGATGAACCGGCGCGTTTCGCAGGCTCTGATGTGTTTTTGTGTACTGTCTTCATGGCGTTATTGGACGTAGCTGTTTGTGAGCAGATCCCTTTGAGGTCCTCATGCCGTGTTATGCGGTCACGGTGTGTTGGAGTCCCAGCGCATGTTGAGGGTCTCCGGTATTTTGAGGGCTCCTAGTGCGTTTTAGAGAGTTCCGGGATGGTTTCGGCTTCTCGATGACTGAGGGCGCTGCAGGATTTATTTAGAGTCCCCGATGAGAAGTTCTGGGGCCTTCGACGAAATGTTTCGGTTTCAAATCCGATATTTGGAGCCGCATGCCATTTGTTATGGCTTCGGTTCGCTTTATGGAGGTTCAGGCGCGAGTTTCCGGGACCTCCTAAGCGAGTTGTCGGAACCCTGACGTGAGTTGTGGTCCCGACGCGAGTTTTCTGTGCTCGACACTTTTTTCATAACCTCTAAATTGTTTTGGTCCGGGTCGCTTTTGTGGATCATAGGAGATTGTCGAATTGCGATTTTCTCCCGGCGCAATTTTTCGGGGCATTGGGATGTTTTTTTCGGGGTCATATGTGATTCTGTTGGGCTGTGGTGCGATTTGTGAACTTCAGAACGATTGGCAGGCACGGAAAGTTTTTTTTTCGGGATTCCTGCTTAATTTGCCTGGGCTCTGGATTATTTTTTCCGGGTTCCGTTGCGATCTTTGGGGCTCCTGCATTTGTTTTAGACCCAGGTCCAAATTTGTTGACCCGGTCCAAAAGTGTATGTGGAGCCCCAGCGCGGATTTGTAAGCCACTTCGTTTTGTCACAGAGCCACTTCGCCATACTGTGTGCACTGATCACGTCCTTGACTATGGGCGATATCCAACCGCCGTGTGTCCCCTCCCGGCCCGCACAATTGTCTAACTATAGTGGGCTTCCGGCAGTCGTTCACGGATTTGCTGCCGTGTGGCGGGTCGCAGCCGACAGCGTCCGGCTTCGGTTTGTGTCGCTCTGCTCTGGCGGCGCCGGTCTGTGTTGTCTGCTTTCTGTGTGGTGTGGTGGCCGGTTCTGGCTGCACCGTCCTCGTGTTGCCTGCCCGCCGCCGACTCAGTACGTAGACACGGCATGTGCTGTGCTGAATGTCCGGCATGAGTTGTAGCCAGACAGTCTCTGAACACGCGGCCTGCTGGCGTGCCAGATGGCTAGGCTGGATCCCACACACTGCCACGTGACGCACGTTTTCGATGTCCAGGCTTGTTTTGCATAGCGTATCCTTTTGGATCGCCAGAGCGCAGAATGTGTTTGTTGAAGGATGCATGTATTTGGGAGTCTGAACATTCAGTATCAACTCAGTGGCGCTTCGAATTATGCACCGAGCTGGATTTCGTGTTACGTGTATGAACATCTAGTCCGTTTAGTGGCGTGAAGCAGGTGATGTTACTCCGTCTGTCTCCTCTAGTAGGTGACATGTACTTGTGAATATTATTGTTCTTTTAACACATTCGATCGTCGTGGAACGGATGCAAAAAAATAAATATTGATTCTTAGACGGTGGGACATGAACGCCACAATGAGTGAGAAAAATATGTACTTCATTCGGCGTCTTTCTCCCTGGTGGACCATATTCTTGTATTATATCGACAATTGATACCCATGTGATGATGAAACCTATACGGAGTTAATTTCTGGAATATGGAGTAAGGTTTATGCCCAGCATCTAGAAGGCATCCATAAGCGAAAACGTTCTGTTCCGGGCTACTTGTTCCATGGCAAAAGCTCAGCAGGTATTCACGTTTCATCCCGCGTGTTGGAGACACGGTAATCGGTGTTTGTTACCTGTCGCTCACTTTCGCAATGTGTCTGCGGGTCATCTGGTCAGTCATCGTGGGAGGGTCATCCGCACTGGTTAGTCTGTAGTTTGTAATTGTTTCAGTCACCAGGCTGCCCGGTACTTGACATCTGGTCGAAGACGTTGTTGTAAGCAGTGCTGCTTCCGGCAGGGTGACTGCTTACAGAGTAAAACGTTGCTGTATTAGGCCGTCGTTCCCGCTGACGTGACATTTCGGTTCCGTTTATACAGCGCGGTGCGAAACCCTGTGAGACTGCATGACTGATGGTGTGCCCGCCGGACCGGACCGCCTGTTCTGCGTGCCCCCGCGTGACGTGACCTGACCTGACTTGATCCGACTAAGCCCAACTGCAGCGTGGGAGTTCCGTGGTTTGGATACAGATCGGTGCAGCCGAGTATCCCGTGTGTGGTTGTTTTGCACTTGTGTGAAATTGTTGTTTGGCCGGCATGCATTTTCTGGCCTGGCATGTAATTACGCACCGACTCTGCACCTCACCATTTGTGTCGGCAAACAAAACAGATTGCATTGCTACGTACGAATACGACTGAAAATCGAATGAGGCAACGCTGATCAACTTTGTCTGTGTCGTGCTGTGAGCCTCGGCCATTGGCCGACAGTCTTGCCGGCTTGCTGATACTCGATGACCTGGTTCCGAATCTGCGCCAACCTGACCACCTGGTGTCAGGCACCCGCGATTATGGTGTATCAGTGTTGGTCACAAAGTGGCTGACGCGGTCGGCGCTCCCTGCAGCACCACGCCGGCCCGTACCATCGCCGTCGCCCAGCTCCCGCCGGGCCAGGCGTGGTGCGGCCCAACCGCGCCCGGCCAGTGACGGTCGGTCGTGTGCACTAGGTTCGTGACGGGGTGCGTCACGATCGGCGTCATCCTGTCGACATACGTGCTGGCGTCCGAGTTGGTGGGCGCGTCCTGGCGCGCCTTCTGCGGCAACCTGATGAGCGTCCTGTTCGCGCTGGGTATCGCCGCGCTGGCCGCGGTGGCCAGTCTGGTGCACCACTGGCGCACCCTCTACCTGGTCATGATGATGATGGGCTGCTGCTATTTCACCGCCTACTTGTGAGAAAGCACGACACACTGACGTACTGACTTGCCACGGTCAGGTATGCCGAACGGAGGTGTGCAGGTGTGATGTTGGGGGAAACGTGTGTCCACGCTCAATGCTGTACTATGGCAACTAACGATCCCCTCCACTGAATGCCCCATGTGCGGCCTTTGTAACACACCCACTGTATTGCTTCTGTCCCCAGTCCGTGGTATGTTTGCGCCTCCACGACTACCCCTGTCGTATAGCGTCTGTCAGCAGTTCTCGCCGTACCATCCGTGTCCACAGTATCCGATGTGCCTTTTCTGGCAAGAGTTCATGCTGTGCAGTCTGGTAGGCATCACTCTACAAGCCACAGCTTGTGTCTGAAAGTAGATGAAAAGTAGATGAAACACAAAATGGCGACATCCGTAACGCCTTGAACACAGCGAACCCCATTGGTTAGGGATGCGATGTAAGCTCAACAAGCGTGTCGTTAATCCTTTCTGCCACGTAAGTATAGAAAGGGCATCCTTAATACTTGTTTATTTGTGCAGATGTATTTGGTTAGAGTCTGCATTTCTAATCACGCAAAGAGATGGAGGTTGTTTCGGTTTACATTGTTGTCATGGAGACTGATGTATGGAACCACGTCTGATGCCAGGTCGTGCTTTTTTTGTTCCTCATAGGAATTGCTTTTCTCGCCCGTGGTAATTATCAGCTCCAACCCAAGGGATTAGTACCTCATCATCTTAATAACTTTGCAATATTGTGAGAGTGTTACTCAAGTGAAGAGTTGTGAAACGACATGAATGCTGGGCCAATGCTAATGGCTGGTCTGCGTACGATTTCAACACAAATATATCGGCATCTTTCTAGAAGCAGACCAATATCCAGAGCATTATAGCAGGTCAACATTTGGTGTCAGTTAATTGTTCGGTGTACAGTACGCTCTTTGGGATACAGTTTAATAAAAAGTTCGCAAATTCACCAGCAAACGCGAGTTACCAAATCTGGAGCAGCTTGTCAGCGGTTCTGACGGTCGTCGCACGCGTGTCTGCTACGGCAGGCGCTATGGCAGGTGGTGGGCTGTACAGCAGTTGGCAGTGGAGCCGTTCTGTCGGCAGCTACCTGCCGGAGAGTCCGCGCTGGCTGCTGCTGGCTGGTCGGCCGGACGCGGCGCTGCGCGTGCTGCAGCGCATAGCCCGCGGCAACGGCACCGCCATGCCGGCCAACACCCGGCTGCGCTGCTCGGCAACCGCCGTCGGGACACACCGGCGAGGGCGTCTGCTCTCTGTTCCAGCACGGCCGCGTGGCGTTGTGGACGCTGGTGATGATGTTCTCCTGGTGAGTGGTGGAACTCCTGGTGCCGAACGGTGAGCCAAATGCCGTCATCTCGTCTGCTCTGAAACGTGCGTCTTGCCCTTTTCCGGCTTGTGCTCTTCCATAACTATTTTATCTAAGCAGAATTCAGTCCTTCGCGTCGATTGTTTAATTGCAGAACCCCATGAGCATCTTACGTTGCGTCGTATATTATTTGGAGAGAAGCATACGTGTAAGGTCGCCCAGAAACCGGGAACATCTGGCCTATCAGTGGATATTCTCGGTGTCATTAATGCCATGTCGGTTGTCGGTTGTCTTGCGTGGCTTACCTTTTTCCTCGCGCATGACCTCAACCCTCCATAACTGTAAACGTTGTGTGGCACGTGTCGTCACTTGGAGCATCCCCGCCCACGCCCGACCCATATGGCAGGTCGTCCCCAGTGTCTAAATGCATGCAATTGGCTTGTTCAAATTAATGGATGGTAAACTCCAAAGGACCTCGCATGTTGTTTTAAAAAAAATAAAACTAATACCTCGAGTTCTCACGGATCTATACAAACGGCTCAAAGTCCATTTCTGGCGTTGGGTGTGCTCGCGTCAGTCGATGTGGTATTGGAGCCTTCTGTTCACCGAATCAGACATATTTTTACTGCTGAACTGTATGTCATTTTCCCAAGCTCTTTATTTTCTCCAGAGTGACCAGCCACAAAGCACGTGGCTTTCACTGACTCCTTGAGCAATTTTTTTGACAAGATAGTATTTCAACCAGGATAACGGGCTCTTTCTCAGGATTTCACGGGTCCGCAAATCCCTCGGGCCGGTTCATTACCGGTAAATTGCTATAGTTCTGGGAATGCAACGTAAGCAGAACGTAGTGATTTTGTAACCCGAGCGCAGTGGGAGCGAACATTTTTGCGCCTTTCGATTGAAGTGCAGCTTGAGCCGGCGCATTTTGGACAGCGTATAACTCCTAAATCGATCGTTATCCGAGCGGGGTGTATTGGTTAACCCTACCCGTCTTTCCAGTCAGATCCCTTGCACTCCATCTCAGAGGGGAGTTGATACCTCCCCTATACTCTCCAAGCTTGTTTGTTTATTGTTTATTGGTTGGTTCACGACACACTTTATGCACAATCACGGCTAATGGCGCCGCCCACACTGTTTCGCCGGTGGGCCGCGGGATTTGGAAACGTCCTGAGTGGCGCTAGTGTCGAACCAGGGACCTATGGTACCCATAGCCCGACACCTTAACCACTCGGCCATCCCCGCCCCATATAATCTCCAAGCTAAGCGTCGCACGAAAGCGAAAGAGGTGTTATCGAAAAGCGTTCGACGAGTCGGGCTAGAAAACACTACGAAAATTTTATTCACCCAAAAATGACGTCACTATTTGGTCTAAATGTTTTCACAACTGACTTAATATTTTAGCTCTGGGGAGTCCATTTTGTGGAGATTTGAAGAAGGAAACAATTTTGGGATCAGAAAAGGAAGGCGAAACCGACCATGGCCCTACAATTTTTTTCTGCCCAAAAATTAAAGTTTTTTTCAGTTACAAGATTGTGAGTTGTCCGTTTTCTTTAATTTGTTCTCTAATGGGTAGAGCGGACCACAAAACGTTGTTTGAAGTCGACTTGCTCTAAAAAAAATACTTTAGCCAGAATTTTCGATTTTAACCACAACGGTCAAATATGCAAAATAATATCAAAAACGAAAAAGCGCAAGTTCCTCTGGTGCGTTTTGATTCCTCCTTAAAGGTAACCAGACGCTGAAAGTTTCATTAAAATATCTATCCGTGAAAGCGTGCCAACTGGTAGAACTTTTCTGGAAGTGACTTCACTTGACCTTGACTAACTCGTTGACCCTAGATGATCCGACCCAAAACTTTTCACACAGCATGCCAAATTGATGTGGGAAGAGGTATGCCGAATTTGTGTCACGCTACTGCACTCCGTTCTTTCACTATCCACGGAAAACCTTATGGGGGCGCATATCAACCCCCTCCTGAGGGTTAAAAGATGAACTAAGTTCTTTTTTCGGTCACGGAATGTAGCAGAAGCGTTTTTATTGCAGTTTGTGGTATGTATTTCCGAAATATAGCTCCACGGAAGTAGATATTGTCGAGACCTACTTGAAGATGGGCACGAAAACGTGCGTTTGTGTGGAAATGTTTTTTTTTGTCTTAATCCGTATGAATCCACACTGTGGGTGATATGTAAGCAATCCAAGGGTATCTGGGCGCAGGTCGTCGGCTGTGTTTTTCCTATTTATCTTTGATGGGACACTAGTCTTCCTTTTTCTTTTTTTCCTTGAAGGAATTCAAGATGAAGCGTGGGGCAACAAGGGTAACATTCAAATTCGCTCTCATTTCCCTTACTAGAGATCTATATTTTGTACGTTTCGATGAAGCCCATGTCGTTTAGTGCTTGTGCTTGTTATATGTAAGGCATGGCGATTATATACAGTAGTTTCTTTTTAAATGACCATCCCACAATGATGCAGAAGTTTGATTAATGTTATAACGACAGTCATGAATAGGAAAAGTCAAACTTCTTCATCGTTGTAAGGAGGGAGGATCATACACAGAATATACTATTTAAAAGTATATTCTGTGTATGATCCTTCCATGTATGCGGTCAGAATGGCAACGAGCCTGGAGCTCATAGTGTAGTAGGCAGAGGGTTCTTGGGCCGACACTGGAACTGTGGTAGTCTTCTCACCGATCCCTGCGACTCAAGGAAGTTGTACTCTGTCGATTGGAGGGTAGGGCATGCCTTCGCACACATAGCTACATACTAACTGAAGGCAACAGACCGTTATGGCCCCGTTGTTCTGGCCCGTTGATCGTTTATCATGCTCTGGCAGGTTACTTACAGTTGTAACTGCTGCGACGCCAGTGTTTAGGATGGCTGGACCCCGATGCTTCTTTGCGCACACTACTAGACAGGGGCGCAACCAGGATTTTCTTAAGGATCAACCAAAAACAAATGTCAGGAAACTGAGACCACGTAGAAAATTCTGGTTTTGCCTCTCAAAAATCTCAAAACTTCTTATTTAATGCAGTGTATTTTTGGTTACTAAGTGGAGGGGGCCGGCCCCCATTTACTGCGCATATGCTTACTAAATGGCGACTCTGTGGTCGTGGCGTCTGGATACATTTTACCTTCCTTCAAAAAGCAAGTTTTGAAGTAATAGACCACCCTCCTGATGATCAATATCCGGCTACCATGACATCCTTGTAGATCGCCTGTAAACGCAGTTCTGGGCGCAACGTAACCCTGGTAGCCGACGCGCCCCTAAACTCAAGTTGATCATCATCTTCCAATGCATGGCAGGAGGCATATACATGTGTCCCGGTCGCTGTGGTTGCTCCTGGGCATCAGTAAAGGGAGATATTCCATGATGCCATGATGATGTACTCGAGCTTTGATCCAACCAAAGCTTAAATTAAATCATCGTCTTATATAGGTACTCTGGGAGCATAGAAAGTAAGCTGAAGTCGTGTGCCCTGACGCTTGACATCTGGGCATCTGGGAGGTTAACAGATGTTCGGTGTGCTCTGCAATCCATATATTTGAGGTGAAAGGCCAGCTTAAAAGAGGCTAAAGGTAAAGATGATGTGAGTCGTCAATAGTCGATCATTAAGAGACCTTCAGTATGGCGCAAATTAAGTCTCGCTGATAGTCACAGATGCAGGGATCCGTGACCAGGTGAAGAAGCCAGCAATTCACGTTATCTTCCACTCGTTACCAGGTTCACCAACAACCTCTGCTACTACGGCCTCACGTCGGCGTCTGCAACCATGGGCGATGACCGGTTCTCTTCCGTGGCGTTAAGCGGGCTCATCGAGCTGCCAGCGTATGTGGTCGTGGGGCTCGTGCTCAACAGGTGAGCGAACCAGCCAGAACATGTTTGGAGGAGTTTGAAATTGTTAAGGTGTGTGTTATGCAATATCAAGTGAATGATGCTAGTTAGGCTGGGATATATAGTTCCCTTGGAACGTGAGATGATTGATTGGGAAGTGAGCATGCACTTTTCTAGTATCTTTTCTAGATAGGTATATCTATCAAGCCTTAACACTGTATGAGCTTTTATGAACATTTACCGAAGGGATTGTAAGGTTCAGTTCCATTGACTGCCTTCAGGTGAATGCCGGTTTCGTCGCGACTGTTCACGGTGTTCTTTAGGCCGCCGACTTGGCTGGTTGCTGTATATGTCAGGGATGCGGAGTAGGTGAGCCAAGTATTGAAGCATTTTCCCAGGGCAGCTGACTGGTCGGCACGTCGGATCAGCTGACTTCGACATTTGTAACGTCGCTTGCTCACGATGCAATGCCAGTGTTGAAGCACCTGCTTTGTTAACATTCTACTGATCAATATGCGTCGCACGTTAACAGTAATTCCCTTTCACGATGTCGGTTTCCTTACTGCTGGATGTGGTGCACCCATGGAATGGAGAGGCCGTTGTTTCGATGTTTTTTGCGTTGCACGGCGGCCGCCGGATGTCGCTGTGTAGTGACCTATAGTGGCCTGTTACACTGTGACCGCCGGGTGTCACTGTGTAGTGACCTATAGTGGCCTGTTACACTGTGACCGCCGGGTGTCACTGTGTAGTGACCTATAGTGGCATGTTACACTGTGACCGCCGGGTGTCGCTGTGTAGTAACCTATAGTGGCCTGTAATTTTGGGGGGGGGTGTTGCTTTATAGTACCTATAGTGTCTGTTACACAACGGCCGCCGGATGTCGCTGTGTAGTGACCTATAGTGGTCTGTTACACGGCGGCCGCCTGGTGTCGCTGTGTAGTGACCTATAGTGGCCTGTTACACTGTGACCGCCGGGTGTCGCTGTGCAGTGACCTATAGTGGCCTGTTACACGGCGGCCGCCGGGTGTCACTGTGCAGTGACCTATAGTGGCCTGTTACACTGTGCCCGCCGAGTGTCACTGTGTAGTGACCTATAGTGGCCTGTTACACGGCGGCCGCCGGGTGTCACTGTGCAGTGACCTATAGTGGCCTGTTACACTGTGCCCGCCGGGTGTCGCTGTGTAGTGACCTATATTGGCCTGTTACACTGTGCCCCCGCGCAACCCCACTACCCGGGTGTCACTGTGCAGTGACCTATAGTGGCCTGTTACACTGTGACCGCCGGGTGTCACTATGTAGTGACCTATAGTGGTCTGTTACACGGTGACCGCCGGGTGTCGCTGTGTAGTGACCTATAGTGGCCTGTTACACTGTGACCGCCGGGTGTCGCTGTGTAGTGACCTATAGTGGCCTGTTGTACTCGAGCGGCTGCCGGGTGTTGCTGTGTAGTGATGACCTATAATGACCTTTCGTGACCTCTTACAGGGTGGGCCGTCGGTTTCCACTGTGTGGGTTTATGCTGGTGGGAGGCAGCTGTTGTTTGGCCATCGTGGGGCTTCCCGGTGGCCGAGAGCTGGCGCAGGTCCGCATGCTGCTGGGATTGATCGGTGAGACAATACTGTAGCTCGCCCTGCCTCTCTGGGTGTGCTCATGGGTAAGGTGCCTCACTGATGGCTATGCTTGTCTCTAGGACTATTGTCACCGGCGAAGGGCATACAACTCTTGTGCAATGTATGCTACCTGTATGTAATACGAAGTCTCAGATTTAAGGATATGTCTGAATTCCAGGGGCGGTTTCCAAGGTAGCCAGGATAAGGATAGTTTACCGGATTTTCATGATTATGAAATTTCATTTTTGGTGCAATTTTGTCATATATCTTGAGACGGTGGTGATGTGAAGGAAATGTGAAGTTAATGTGTGAAGGAAAAATGAATTATGAGATAGTCCATGAAGCTAGGTTACCCCGTGTATGAACTTAGTTTAGAATGTATAGTAAATTTATAAACTGCACTGTAACGTAGTTATGGGCCCTATATTCTGGAATGCAACTAGTACCGAACCCGTTTTTTATATACATTATAAACCGACTGATGGTTTATATTATTTATTCGGTTTCAACTTTAAGATTAACATTTGTCACCCCGGTAGCTCAGCTGGTTGTTGCGCTGGCCTACACATGGTCTCCCTTGTTTTGGCAAATCAGGGTTCGGGTCGCTTCACACGCTCGCATTTAGCCCCGACTGGGAGGGTCATTTGACAACTGGCCTGAAGGGCCGGGTGCGAGCTACCGGGGCAGCTGTGTCAGTACATTAGTGGCACGTTAAGCTCTCGGTAAAAATTTTCCCTTTGGACTGGAATTCATGGATCGGGCGGTGAGACCAGGGTTCACGCCCGATACAATGTAATCGGCCGTGACCGATTACGTTACAAGCCCGCATAGCAGTAGAATCCTGGTCCCTAAAGTCATTCAGCCAGAATTCGGACTAAATTCATTAAATAAATACAAATTGTTGAAGCATACTTTTTCCAAAATTGTTATTTCGCATGGTAATGCTAAGTAGCAAATGTTTTCAATGAAGGGCATTGTGATCGACACTGTCAACTAAGCCAGCGTAAACCTAGCAGCCTAGAATTGAACTTCAGCAACAATGTTTTGAATCGATTCATACCTTACTATCCTACCAGACGCCAAAAACCAAAACGTTTAACAGCCGTTGGAAAATGTTATCTTAAGTATTGCTTGTGTTGTTGTCTCTTGATCTTTCGTTTATTTTTGTTAAGTATATTTAATCTGAGTTCTTGTTGGGGTGGCTTTATGAACCAGGGTCCTATTACTGAGTAGAGCTTGTTGCGTGAACCCTGGCCCACCACCCGATCCATGAATTCCAGTTTAACGGCAGAATTTTGGCCAAAAGTTTAACGTGCCGTCAATGGACCGACACGGCCGCCCGGTAGCTGGTCCCCGGCCTTATCGGGCCAGTTGCCAGCCTGGGGATGAATGCGAGCGCGTGAAGCCGCTCGAACCCTGTATTGCCAGGACAGAGGAAACCAGTGTAGGCCACCGCCCCAACCAACTGAGCTGCTAAGGCGGCTATGTTGCGGATATGTAAAAAAAAATAGCGGAAATGATGTATTCCTTAGACAGCAAAGTAGTGTTCGGGATCAGGTTTTCCTTGTTGTGCATGTGAGGATGCAAGATTAGCTTATCCTCTCACGAGGAGCCAGAACTGCTACTGGTATGCACTACATTACTGACTTCAGCCATTCAGTATTGCAGACCTTACCTGAAATGGCCTGACGTCGCAGGCAAGCTGTGTCTGGCTGCCAGCTTCTCTGTGATCTACATCCACTCGGGCGAGATCTTCCCGACGTCCATCCGCAATACCGGCTTTGGGCTGGTCAACGTGTTCGCCCGCATCGGTGGCATCGTCTATCCGTTCATGGTGTTACTGGTGAGTGACTGCGACTGGGAACCGTGGCGATCACTGTGGATCTCAACAGGAATCTTAATGATCACCGTGAGTCTCAATAGGAATCTGTTGGTGAGTGGCTCCGCCCAGATCAGTGGATCACACCATGATTCTGATGGTCAGTGATTATGAATTCTGATGAACTATCGGCCAGCGGTTCCGACCGGGACTATGCTGACCAGTGAACCTCGGGACTAACTGGCAGTGGCTTCGACTGGGACTGTGCTGGCCATAGGATCTCAGGACTAATGGTGAGTGGTTTCGATTGGGATCCTCCGGTCGGAACGGGGTGCGTGCGGCCAAGGATCTCAGGACTAATGGTGAGTGGTTTCGACCGGGATCCTGCCGGTCAGTGAACCTCGGGACTAACTGGCAGTGGCTTCGACTGGGACTATGCTGGCCAGAGGATCTCAGGACTAATGGTGAGTGGTTTCGATCGGGACCGTGCTGGTGAGAGGGTCTCGACGCGACGGTGGTGAGTGCACTTGCGAGCGCCAGACTGAGCAGTAGTTATGGGGCCGACCGCCGGCCGCCTGTCACTGACTGGTGACTGGCTCCAGTGCTGCGGTAACGGGGCAGTCTGGTCACGTGATGACCTGTACAGTGGACTGGTGACTGGCTCTAGTGCTGCGGTGGCGGGCCAGTCTGGTCACGTGATGACCTGTACAGTGGACTGGTGACTGGCTCTAGTGCTGCGGTAACGGGGCAGTCTGGTCACGTGATGACCTGTACAGTGGACCCGTAAGGGGCAGTCTGGTCACGTGATGACCTGTACAGTGGACTGGTGACTGGCCCTAGTGCTGCGGTGGCGGGCCAGTCTGGTCACGTGATGACCTGTACAGTGGACTGGTGACTGGCTCCAGTGCTGCGGTGGCGGGCCAGTCTGGTCACGTGATGACCTGTACAGTGGACTGGTGACTGGCCCTAGTGCTGCGGTGGCGGGCCAGTCTGGTCACGTGATGACCTGTACAGTGGAGTGAGCTGGCGGCTGTGACAGAGGCCGTGGTGTCATGTGTGTTGACAGTTGTGTGCAGACAGGTGGTCGCGCAGCTCGACACCGGCCGGGCCAGCTGACAGTACATGCATGTGGCTGAGTGGGGCAAAGGTTATGTTATATGCCCGCCTGTGCAGCAATGTAATGCAGAAAGGAAGCTAAAGTGCAAACCGGTGGATAGTGGGGACTTGCTGTGCCCTCCTGGAGCAAGGTTACAACTCCCCGAATCGACTTTAACGAATTTGCAATATTCGACTGCATAACATGGCTTGTCTTAATTTTTTTTAGGTAGATATTTTGCATTTCAATGACTCCTTTTGTATGTCATTTTGCTGAATCACTCATCATTGCGGATTGTGCCGTATTTGCTTCATATCCCCAACTTTTTGATCCATGAGTTTTAGGGCACTTACATGGGTTGAGCTGGATATTTTGTACCCTGAAAATGGGAGTCAAGCTGGATATTGTGCCCGTCTGTGAGGCGGGAGAGGAGTGAACCGATAAGCAGACGAATCGTGGTATCAACACTCACCCAATTGGCGGCAGTTTCTTCAGAACAGAAGCCTGCTGCTGACTTCGCCCCATCTCAGTGGCGCAAAGTGACCACCGTCGGGGTTACACCCCGAAACCCTGGAGCGCGTATCCACCAATGTGCCTCCACCTACACACCGAGCAGCCTGTATGTACATGACATGTGTTGGACGGTCCATTTCTGAGGCGCACCGTCTCCAGCCAGCATGTCGGCTGGTATCGGCGCAAAATGAGCCAAGTATTCGGCGCGTCATAAATGCCAATCCACCGCCACCATCACAACCATCACAACCGGCGAGTAGCGCTAGCTCTCCCGCAGGCGAATTGGCAGATACAGATAGGCCAACCCCTATATAATGAACTCATGGAATAAGCAGCAAACCAGCGATCTGAACCAGGTGGATGGTACCAAACGCGCCTCTCTCGCCATAGAACGACGTGATGCCGGACCTGCAGTTCGTGGTGTTCGGCGCGCTGGCGATAGTGTCTGGCCTGCTGAACCTGTTGCTGCCCGAGACGCTGGGTCGGCCGCTGCCGGAGACGGTGCACGAGCTGGCCGCGGGCGGCGTCAAGCTGTACTCGCCGCTGGACGCCGACGACTCGGACCTGGAACTGTCGCCCGGCCGGCGGCGCCACGTCAAGTCGGAGCTGTAGGCCGGCGCCGGCCTGCCGGTCCACAGCTGCAGCCGCAGCACGGTCCGGTGCTCGTGTTCGCTGCAGGTCATAATGTGAGGTCAGCAGATGCTGGGTCAGCTGATGACGGTCAGATTTCGGTAGGGGATACCAACATTGACCGACTAGAGCGGACGGGGGGAGGGGCTGGGCGAAGAAGCAGAATTGCCTGTGGCAAAGGTTCGGTTAGGTACAGGGTTACAGGGTTGTGTGAACAGTCATGGCTGGGTGGGGAGAGGTCGTCTCCTGAATGATAGAGGGCATGGGCAATATTTACACAGGTGAAAGGCACATGGGTTGTGTGACTTTTGACTGTTTTAGAGTGTGTTTTTTATGTCATGCAAATTGTGGTGCTTTCTACATGTAATTGCGGTTGTGATGAGTGAGGAGCTTCATTACAATGTTTTCAAACATGTGTTTTTTTTTGTCGGGCTCAGCCATAAAAAGGAAGTTCAAGCCGCGAAGAAAACCGTTTTGTGACTCGTCATGGATTGTAGCCTAATTATTACCGATAGAAGTATTTCGTAACTTGGTTAGGTAGCGTGACGTAACGTACTATCATAACATTACTATTAATTAAGGGCTTATAAATAGGCTTTTATAATCAAAAGCTCATTTATATAATGAAAACTCGGTGAAAACTCACTGACTCACCAACTCTTAGAGAACTCACCAACGTTAAAATTATAATTTGTATCACTTGTAATTATGGACAAAATTTTATTAGTAGCCTTTCAAAGTGGAAAATTGTACTTTTAGGAATTTGTTGTAAAGAAATAAAATAGCTCACGTCAGTGTGTGGTGCCGTCGTCAGGTTAGCAGGCGCGCCGGAGGGTCTCGCATAGCGCCCACCGGAGGGGAGTGGGGCGTGATCGGATTCGCCACCCCCCTCCCCAAGATCTGGAAACTACTGAAGGTGGAAGCACAAAATTTTGAAGGTAGATTACGACTGTATTGGACTCTTCAGTATAAAGTTAGTAAACCTAGGTCAATCCATGCGGGGTCAAATGACGTGAAAATCGGCAGCCGCACCACTACAAGAACCACCCCACCACTACTACACGAACGAAATATATGTGACCTCTGAGATGAAACGTTTGTGACCTCTGAGAAAATGCTGGTCAGTTGGCTGGTCGGCCGCCGACCGGTCGACCGAATTTTACATCCACACACTTCCTAAATTTGTCAACGTGTTTCGAAGCTATTTCTTGCAAAGGGTGTACATGTCAATTGTTCATAATGTCAACATTGCATTGCCATGTCCCCGCCCGTGTATGAAATGTCGAGAAAGACGGGATGAATGGGCGGATTCCGCTCCCTCCCCTCCAGTACGCATAATCCTATTGGTAAACTTGGCACAACTGAAGAAAGTAAACAGGAAGTTTTAGATTTTGTATGGACGGGTGCTGGAACCGTTCCGTTACAACATTGTCCGTTATCCTGTAATCCTACAATGATTCAGTTGAAGTTGAAAATTCAGCGCATTTCAGTTACGAGCATTCTGGTAGACATTGGTTCAGACCATAGATAACGAACATTACTTTGCTCGTCTGGTCTAGGCATGCTGGGTTTCTTGTGAGGATACAGTCACGAACGAATGGCGCTGTCCGGTAACCTGACAAATGTAGGTAAAGTAAATGTACGTATGGCAGATGTACGTATGGCTAATGTACGTAAGCTCAAATGTACGTATGCGCAAAAGTACGTATGCGCGAAAGTACGTAAGCGCAAATGTGCGTACGAGCAAAAGTACGTATGCGCAAATGTACGTAAGCGCATATGTGCGTAAGCGCAAATGTATGTAACCGCAAATGTACGTAAGCGCAAAAGTACGTATGAGCAAATGGGGGACGAGTAGCCTAGGGGTAAGTCGCTCGTCTCGCAATCGAAAGGTGGGTTCGAATCTCGCCTGTCGCTACTCTTCACCCCCGACCAATCGGCGTGAGAGATTGGCGACGCTACATGGCTCAACGGTCGATGTGTCGTAAAACCAATAACCAACCAACGTGTGCCAAATGTATGTAAGCGCAAATGTATATAAGAGCAAGTGTACGTATGGCATATACACCTAACCAAACGTGCTTAAACGCAAAAGCACGCACGCCTAAATGTACGTACTTAATGTACGAACTGCATGTACTTTGTTCGTACATTTAGAAGTACATTTCCTCCTATATTCTTTTACGTGTGTGTAACTTAGTCCTGGTCACTAGAGTTCGAGTCGACAAGGCTCTCAGCTGAGTGCGAGTGGGACGTCACGACTGTGACTTCGCTCTTGAGAAAGGGGGGCGAGCGTCTCTTCTGCCAGGCTTACTCTGTTCCGGGCTCTTCTGAAGCGCTCGGTGACTGAGGACAAGCTGATTAGTGGGTCACTGATGACGAGGAGAAACCCCCCCGAACTGGCTGGCCATGGTGTGCAGCCGGGAATGTTCCTTGCGTGGTTCAGTCGGTCACAGACGTCTGCTTCTCGACTCCTAAGCCTCCTCACTCAGCAGTTCATCCGGAAGCAGCAGCGAGTCCACAACGGCGGCTCAGTGTATCGGTACCTTGTGGACCGCCTCCGGCATGGGATTCCACCAGCATAGCTCCGCGTACAGGTCAGCTATCGCAGTACAGTACGCCTGGGATGCCAGGGCACCCATGGCACCCATGGCGTATCCCGGCGACATTGTCTGCAGGACGACGCTCATCTGATGGATCAGCTGTCTGTCCACACCGGTCGCCGCCGCAAATGGACTCTTCGTTCCGGAGCTCACGTCTGGCGGTGTTGCCGTCATTGGACGATCCTTCGCCACCGCTTCGGGGCTGGTCAGCGTGCACGTCATTTGCCCCCAGAACGTCTTCTTCACTTCAGTGTTTCCTTCGTTATGTGTCTCTTTATTTGCTACACTTGGTTAGATTAGTGGTCGCCTTTCTCTTTGCGTCCGCCGACTTCAGTTCGGAGAACTCACTGACAAGACGTCCCCGCCCGCTGAAGTGGACGGCCAACTAGTTGTCACTGTTGTGAACATGTCCATCAACGTGCTATTCAGCCAGTCTTCGTGCTCGCGAACTTATCATTCCCTGTGCCGTCCAGCCTGATCCCAACCAGCTCGTGTCTTAGGAGATTAGGCAGGCATCTTTTGCACTGTTTCAATCTATCACCAGATAGCTGTGATCCTTTATACGGTCCAAAAACGGAATTAAAGCATCAACTGTCGTCTTGATGATACTTTCATGCTGTTCAATATGCTCAAAGAGTTCGCTTCTCAACAGGGTTCCTGAAGCTGCGGTCTCATAGAGCCTTTACGTCTTCCGAACCAACCACGATATTATTAATGTCAACACGATCGAAACATGTGTAGCGCCGCGCCGACAATGCTCTTTGCTACCAGTGGCTTCAAACTGACGAAGCTTACTGGTGTGTGTCAGTGATCTGGATGCTCCACGTGCACAGGTCGGGTGACAGGGCTGTCACCGTCACCCGACCTATCCGTGTCATATTGGTCAGAACCTCTCTCCGCCAGTTTGACACGCACGGCATATACCGGGCCGACAGCGGACGGCCGCCACGCATGGCTATCAGCTGATTGGGGTACCGCGCCGCCTCAGTACATCCATACTAAGAGTGGAGCTTATGGATTTGGCGCAAAAATGCGCAGCTTTGGCAATTGGATCCACGATCTGATGGCATTGGGTTATCGCTGTGGGAAAAAGAAACGCGGAACACGGCGGAACTCGCTTTATAACCTTACAATTATCTCTGGAAGCTTTTTCGATAAGTGATTGTATCACGCTCCGAGGCTCAATTGTGCGAAACAAGTCCGAAATTTTCCGTCAACATTTTATTTGCGATCGTTTTCACAAGCAGACGAACCAAGCAACCCCATAATATGTTTACTTTTGTGATGTCATCGCTAAATCAGGATTTACAGCTTCATGAAGACAGCTAGCTTACAGCATAGTTCGGAAACCGGTTTTAAACACCGCGGCATTGGCTGACTAACGCCATATTGCACCAACAAGGTGATGTCAATGGTAAAAATGAATGCATCCATCGAATGCACTGTTCATGTTTACATATGTATCTGTGGTCAGAAGTAACAAAGTTGAAAGCTGATTTTTTCCTTCAAATGGCGGTTTTGAAGGCGATCTGGCCCACCGCCGCGGCTCAATGTGACTTCACGTCAGTGGTGTGGCCAGGATTTCGTTCAGAGGAGGGATGACAGCGAACATCTGAAAAGGTACCCCTACACCTGCTCTGAGCCATACATCTTTAGAAACTCCTGATTTCGGTCATCTTTCAACGCTTCTTGCAAGTGCATCAATAGCTTAGTGGTTCGATTCTCCGTGGCGACCACCCTTCCTGCTAGGGTGGGAGGCAGGCGGAGCCATATGGCCTCAGCCGTTGAGTGCGTCGTAATGTCGACCACCAAAGCATCTTGCAATCGATTCAATACTGCTTCACGTAGAAAGTATTACGATTCCGGCTCAACTACACATTACTTTCCGACGCGGAGTATTTGCAAACACATGAGGCCCGAAATTTCGACTGAGGCCGGAAATTATTTGCGATGCTCTTGGCACTAACGGCAGCACTAACAATGTGTGTTAAGATTTAATGGCGTGATGATGGAGGAGTTTGTTCGTGGCGATCTGTTTGTCCCGGTTGGGTATTCTATTTATTCATTATTGATGTATTATATGTAGTTCTTGAAGTCTCAACTGAGGCAGGAATGTCACCGGTCAAATCGAGCTAGCTAAGCGTATCAGTGTAAAGATAGGTGTGGGGACGTACCTATCTTCAAAAGTTCATAAACTCAACGTTCATAGTTTCAAAATTGGAGGTCAACTTCCAGTAATTTGAAGTGTACTTCGAAAACGGAACGGATATGACGTTCATATTTCCAACGTTTATAAATTACTATTTGGAAGTTAGCTTCCAAATTGGAAGCTGATTTCCCAAAATTGGAAGTTGACTGTCAAAAGTTGGATGGTTTGGTTCCTAGCAGCTGGCTAGTCTAGAAGTTCACTTCCAGTTTTTCGAAGCTAGCTTCCAGGTTGGAAGCAAACTTCCAAGCTTTAAATTATGAACTCTTAAAAGTGCGGATGCCTATTCGGGCTGTTTTGGAAGGTCACTTGATTCTTGGAAGCTTCCTTCCAATTTTTAAATTGTGAACGTTGGAAGTTATGAACTTTGGAAGATATGCTACCCTATCTCGACGGTATTCTTCCTTGGAAGAATGCCAGGGCCTAAAGATTCGCAACCTCGTTATCAAAGCGTGGAGGCTTTATAAACTGGGGTCCGAACACCGTACTATACACGACGGGCGAGGAGCAGACACAGCTCTTCTCAGAGCAGCCAATCCAAGCAGTCAGCAAGCAAGAACAGCGACAGGAATGACCGAGGCTTGGAAAGAAGACAAACCAGAAGCGACAGAAGAAGCGAGGACTCGAAAAGCTCCAGGGACCCTAGAAGAGCACTCCGGCGACTCTAGAAGGAAAACCTCCCACACCAAGTTCCCAATTTCTTTGTCTCCCAACTAATCTTTATCCCCCGGAGGAAACCTAACGGTGTCGAACCCACCGTCTTGGGTCATTGCGACCGGGGCAGGGGCCGGAGGGCGAAAGCTCCGTCTTCGGGTACAATTGGTCCGGGTTTTTCTTCATATTTTATCCGGAAGGAAGCTTGCGGGGGTAGGATCGACCCATGGACACCATGGCGCCCACCACCAGCACCACAAAAGGCACTTACACAGAGCCGGGCCACACCATCACGTGAGAGTCGCCTTTCACTCTCGAGAGGACACTCGAACACATTTAATCAACACACTTCACGACCAGCAGGCACACAACCCACATTATCGTTCAAGCACGGAGCAGCGCTGACACACAAGCCTTGAACAGTGAACACCCAACGCTGCTTATTCACGCTACATCGCGCTCCGAACACGATCCGGGGCTATATTTACGACCCAAAGCTGGATAACCAGCTCTGGGTCGTAAAGCGAGAGCTGGACTTGACTGCTTGGCCGCACTGTTCGATGCCTCAGCCCTCCTAGATGCCACAATCACAATAAGCCAGATTCTCGATGTGCCCTGAATCTCGAATAACCAACCAACAAGCCAGATTAGAGTGGAGGCACGTTCCACACAAAATTATAGTTCTGACATTCGACTCGCTGCGCCTGCCATTGCACATTCACCAGGCATACGAGGTACGCAGCTGCGTGCCTCTACCATCACGGTGCCTCTTCAGTCTTGGTGCTTAGTTATGATGTCCATGATGTGGGCAACGCATTCGCATTTGCATTCAACATTTTATTCGCATACTCTCCAATTTCGTTCATTTTTTTCAGGACATGATCTGTGCCGCTTGCAAAAGTAAGGCAAACATCAGTTATTCAGTAGGGCGAGCGGTTCTATCTCAAGAGGTCAAGAAAGGTCATCCGGGTCAAAAACGGGGTACCGCATAAACTCAAAGTATTTCACTTAGAGGATTGATTCCAACGCCTAGATGCCCGCTGTCCATCATAAATGCAGCACGTCGAATTACACGACCTTCAATGTCATAGTTTGACCTCCGGTCACCGAAGTTCGTTTTATTCATGCACTATATTTTTAAGGGGTACCAAATGAAATCATGGTGACACATTCGATATACTTGATTTTTGCAGAAGATAGTCTATATAGGACGTACATAGAGCACATCGACGAAAATCACCCATCATGGTCACGGATCCATCGCCGTTCGCCAACAAGTCCCCCAAAAGTAAATATTCCACATTCATGTGTATCCGATAGTTCCGGCAAGATTTTACATGACACCACGAAATAACACCTAGACATTGCGTATGGCTCATGGATGTAGCACATTGAAGCGTCAAACATACAATCTCATAGTTTGGCCATGTTTTGACCGCGCAGTATTTCCATCTACGAGGTACCGAATTACGCATTCAATGATCCAGGCGCTTGTGCCACTGGCATGACGGCGGCATGCAGAACACCAAGTCAACTTGCCACCCAAGGTCACCATTTGACCTCAGGTCAACGAAGACTTTAGCATTACCTCCTATGGAAAATTAACGGTGTACCGACCACCATTTTCCTGAATTCATTTATCGGATGGATATTAGCGCTGAATACTCGCCCACGGATGAAGGAAGCAGCACATCCGAGCATGTCACCTGGAAGGTCAGCGTTTAACCTCAGGTCAGGTTGGATGAAATTCAGGAAATGAAAGTGGTTTACTGGTGTACCACATGTTGGCTGAACGAAGCATTTAATGTAGACTATCTCAGCACTAGTGCATCAACACAAGAAGCAGCGCACCGCGTGACCTGACCTCTATCGATGACGCATTTCATCAAGAAGCACCCATTCAGCAACGCTCATTCAACTGGTCACTCGAAGTCACCAGACCAGTTAACTTTCAAATTTCAATAAGTCAATTCTCTGGCAAGTTATGGGGTACCGCAGATTTGGCCTTGCTGACCTTTTCGCCTCTAAATGCGAAATGGTTCGTCGTAGAACGAGATCGCTTGGTGATGCATGTAGGTGTCAGGCTGCCAAGGTTGTGTCAAATTTTCAGACGAATCGGAGGATATTGGTGAATGAGTTTCTGAATGCGTTGCTGAATGGGATGCTGGTGCTACCTGATGCAATGCGTCACTGATAGAGGTCAGGTCACGCAGTGTGCTGCTTCTGGTGTTGATAGGGAATGCATCAGTGCTGAGATGGCCTACATTAAACGCTTCGTTTGGCCAACATGCGGTACACTAGTACACCACTTTCATTTCCTGAATTTCATCAAACATGACCTGAGGTCAAACGCTGACTTTCCAGGTCACATGCTCGGATGTGGTGCCTTCTTGATCATCGGTGGGCGAGTATTCAGCGCTAATATCCACCCGGTAGATGTGTTCAGGAAGATGTTATTCGGTACACCGTGAATTTCCCATTGGGGGTAATGTTAAATTCTTCGTTGACCTGAGGTCAAATGGTGAACGTGAAGGTGGCATTCTTTGTATGTGCTGCTTTCTTGTGGTATGGGAGATTATTTGGCGCAAATGCCCATCCCATTAGTGCATTTAGGAATGTATTATTCAGTACCCCGTAGATGGCAATGCTGCGCGGTCAAAACAATAGTTTGTTAACATAGGCAAAACTATGAGATTGTAGGTGTGACGCTTCAATGTGCTGCATCCATGAGCCATGTGCAATGTCTGGGTGTTATTTCGTGGTGCCATGTAAAATCTTGCAGAAACTATCGGGCACAAGAATGTGGTATATTTGCTTTTTGGGGGGACTTGTTGGTGAACGGTGATGGATCCGTGACCATAATGGGTGATCTTTATCGATGTACTCTATGTACGTTCTATATAAACCATTTCCTGCAAAAATCAGGTATATCGAATGTGTCACCATGATTTGATTCGGTACCCCGTAAAAAGATACAGTGCATGAGTAAAGCCAACCTTGATGACCTGAGGCCAAACTATGACATTGAGGGTCGTGTAATTATATGTGCTGCATCTTTTATGGGCAGCGGACATCTAGACGTTGGAATCAATCCTCCAAGTGCAATACCTTGAGTTTTATGCGGTACCCAGTTTTTAACCCGGAGACCTTTCTTGACCTCTGGAGATCGAACCGCTCGTCCTACTGAGTAATTGTTGTTTGCCTCACTTTTGCAAGCGACAAAGATCATGTCCTGAAAAAAGAACGAAATCGGATAGCATGCGAATAGGATGTTGAATGCGAATGTGAATGCGTTGTTAATAGCATGGACATCTAGTTATGGTCAGGGCGGACGCGCACACGCCACGATGTAGTCAGTGCGCCGGTCGCCACACAACATCCGACTGCAACTCCTCCGAAAGGAGGTGTACAGCCTATGATGGGCCGCATCCTGCCACCGACCCCCGATTTCCCCACGTGGAGATGCGAGAGGGAGTTGTGTCGGTATGCGGCAGCTCAGTGTGCCGCATGCAACAGCACAACATCTGCGCAGCACCACCCCCGCTTCTGACACTTCCACCTCAACTTCTGACACTTCCACTTCCACTTCTGACACTTCCACTTCCACTTCTGACACTTCCACCTCAACTTCTGACACTTCTACCTCCACAACCGCACCCTTCCACACCCTACATACCGTCGGGCGAAGCTACGCAGCGACGCTCTCCACACCTAAACCTACCCCCTCCGACGCCAGCTACCCCCCCCAACCCCAGACCTACCATCCCACCAGCAGCCGGCTTCCGAAGCCGGGCGCATCTCCCTTGTCGACGCTCCGCCGACCGTCGCCTCCACCGCCCCACCGATCCCCGATTCCACCGGACCATCGCTTCTCGCCCTCATCGCTCACCACTCCTTCCCACGTCACCCCACCCCGGGTTCGTCTTCCTCCCACAGCCACTCCACTTCAGGCCTGGCCCTTTCCCACATACCCTCTACCTCGGACTCGGCCCTTCGGGAAGGACCGAGTGCAGCCTGCCACATCAAATTTGTGTGCCGGAGGCGCCCCTCTGGGTACTTTCGCAATGTCACCACTCCAAGTAAATGGCGCCCCTCTTGAACAAGTGCCCCCATGACAATTCCTAAATCCATCCCTGAATACAACTTTACTCTCACGCGGCTATGAACTCCGATTGGTTATGAAATTGTGCGTATTCACGTGTGGCTTCTCTTGCAAATTTGACGCCTTACGTTGAACCATTAAAAGGAACGCGGACAATTTGAGAAATGAAAAATCGATACTTTGTCTGTTCGGAACAGCAATGTGGCAGTGTACATTAAAACCCAGCGATGAGAGCGCCGTCCGGTCAGGTTATAGCGGATTTCTTAGGGGAGCTCCCAGTCGAATAGGATATGAGTGCCTGCCATGAGAATGGCTGCAAACAAGAAGACATTTAGTCCTCATATTCCTATCACACTCAATCATTGTGCACACACCGGACCTTCAACACTGTAGTAATTATTTCGATAGCTCAACATTGTGATGTCGTACGGCAAGCCGCGTCGAATATCACCCACGTAATGCTAATTGAAGCTATGGCGATGAAACGCGAAGACTTCGAAAAATGTCAACTAACCTTTGACCTTCAGGCTTGACCTGAGATGTCCCGCGTTGAAACGTTGCTCGAGTGTTCCCCACGGGCTATCTTGATACCAAACATGGGTAGCTTTGGGAGAAAACGAAGAAACGCGGGGCGACCGAAGAAATGTGTTCGCCGTTTCACTTTTAAAACTAATGTGATTTCTGAATAGTTTACTAGAGTACCTCACGGCACGTCGAATGACACTCACTTGATGCAAATTGAAGACATGGCGACGAGGCGCGAGGACTTCGAAGCAATTTATGCTAACCTTCGTTCTTGTGGTTTGACAGTTACATGTCCCCGTTTGAAATGTTACTCGAGGTTCACCACGGCCTACTGCCTGATAATGTATTTGGGTAGGTTGTGTTGAAGAAAAAATGTCAGGCGACCAACGAAATTGGCTTGACCTTTGACCTTAAAAATTAGCTATATTCGGCAACATTATAATACGACATAAGGCACGTCGAATGCCACCCATTTAGTGCAAATTAAGCCCAAAGCGACCAATAGCGAGGGCTTCGAACAATTTAAACTAGCCTTTGAACTTGAGGTTTGACCTTGCCACATCCCGGTTTCAAGATGTTACTCGAGGGTTCACCGTGGACTATCACTTGATAGTGGATCCGGGTAGGCTTGGGCAAAAACAATAAAGAATGCGAGGCGCCCGAAGAAACGAGCTTGAATTTTGACCGATCGAGATTATTTCGATTTATCAACTTTCCTATACCACACATCAAGCGACGTTCAATAACATCCATTTTCTGCAAATTAAAGCCATAGCGACGAAACGCAAGGTCATCGAAGATTTCAATCAAATCTTTGGCCTTGACATGTCCCGGTGTGAAATGTTACTCAAGTGTTCACCGTTAGCTATCGCTTGATACCAGATTTGAATAGGTTTGGGCGAAAACGAAAACCATTCAGGTGACCGAAGCATCAGCTTGACCTTTGCCCTTGAAAAAGTATTCGATTGGTTAGCTTTCAGATACTACATAACAAGCCACGTCGAATGACGCCCATTTGATGGAAGTTGAAGCGATTGCAACCTCGCGTTCGGTAGGTTGCTTATCGCGTTCGGTCGATATCACTTCGATATCGCCATCGCATGAAACAAGCCAACCTTTCACCTTGAAGATTCACCTGGACATGCACCGGTTTGAAATGTTGAAAGATGGCTCACCACAGGCTATCGTTTGATAGCAGATTTGGGCTGGTTTAAGTGAAAACTAAAAATAAATTGGCGACGACCGAAGGAACCGGTATGCGTGGACCTTGACAAGTAAAGTGGTCATGCGAGACCTATGTAGTTGCTTCCAGCGTTTGCAGTACAAGCAGAAGGATTTGTGGTAATTTATTCGAACCATCATAATCCCGTCGCTGAATCCCAATGCCAATGATTTACCTGTATAATAGCCGGACAGCCGACTCGCCGCCCGCCGCACGCTTCGCGCCCTATTGCGGCCGGTACCGGCTGGGGGCGGCCGAGCGGCGGTATAGAGGCAAAAGATTACGCGCGCCGCCCGCTCGCATGCATTTTGGCCCTGGAATGAAGCGTTGTAAAATGAAGTTGTTGATAGATTTTGATGAAAAGTAGTAAAAGAATGATGTTGGGTTCATGATGAAAAGATAGAAATGTTGAAACAGCTGGTAAAATATTGTAGTTGTGCTTCTGAGGTGTCTAACTTGCATCATCGTTTTGCCAGCTTTGTGCGATTTCGGCATGTATACCCCATGGAATTAAGACCCCGGATACCCGGCAAATGCTAGAGAAGTAACGCTGGAAATGTTTCTAGTTGACAGCATATGTGTACCGTTTCTGCATCCGATATCCTAATCAGGGTCGGATCCAGGAATTTTCATGGGGAGGGGTATTTGTCTGTGGGTACCATTTCTTAGGATTTGCACCTTGTGAAAAACCCTGAAGGGGTGCCATCGACCGGAAATCCGTTTGGCGGGGAGGAGCGTGCACTTAAGAGCACTGGAGGGGTCCTTCTAGTTAAAAATGGGGACATGCCCATGAATCTGCCGATCATCCCTGAATCCGCACGACCATCCTGCAGGGCACGGATTGACGCTCAGGCAGGGGTGTTGCTTTGTACACTTTCGAGGGGGCAAGTGACGCATCAATGTTGGCTTTGCCCCCCCCCCCTCCCCCGCCAACAATTTTAAACTTTACCATGTGACCCTATGGAGTGTGGTCCCACATTCAATTTTGACCTGCCCATTGCCTTCATGCATTTTGCCCCACGCCCGAATAATGTTCTTGTACCTAGGATTTACCACTCGGAAGTTTTGTGACGACAGTCTGTTTCCGATTGATTGGCTAGATCGGCTTTTTATCTTTTTGGTGATTATCTTGCATATATATTTTCACTTTATGGTTGATTAACCCGCGCCGTCTTTCCGGTTAAATCCTCCCACCCCGTCTCGGAGGGGGGGGGGGCGGTTGAAGACCCCCTCTAAAATCCAATCTAAGCATCGCACGAAAATGAAAGAGGTGTCATCGGAAATCGCTCGACGAGTAGGGTCCGGGTCCACCCTCCAAAAAAAATATCCCCCAAAAGTGACGTCACCAGGGGTTTATATCTTCACGACTTTTCACGACTTACATTATGTTTTTGACTGGGGAGTTCATTTTGGGGATATATGAAAAAACCAAATTTATTTGTAATTAGAAAAGGACAGTGAAATCTACCAGGGCTATAATTTTTTTGACCCCCTAAAAACAATTTTTTTTAAATTGAAATTTCAAAACTTTGAGTTTTCAAGTTTTCTTTAATTTTCCTTTTCCAATTGGTAGAGCAGACCGAGAAACGTTGTTGGAAGTCAACTTGCCCTAATAAGAAATGCTTACTTTATCCAGTATCCTGTATTTGAACTGCAATTTGGCAAATACGCAAAATTTATATGTAGTCAAAAACAAAAAAAAATCAACGCGTACGTTTTCTTGCATCCGTAAAGATAAGCAAACGCTGAAAGTTTCATTAAAATATCTGCATCCGTTAAAACGTGACGACTGGTTGAACTTTTTTTGAAGGTGACCTCACTTGACCTTGACTAACTCCTTGACCCTAGATGACCTGACCTAAAAATTTTGAATCAGCATGTCAAATTGATGTGGAAAAAGGTGTGCCAAATTTGGGCGCCCTGCCGCGCGCCGTTCGTCCCCGCTATCCACGAAAAACCTGAGGGGGCGGTTGAAGACCCCCCCCAGACACGTTATGTTAGGTTAGGGACGGGTTAGGTATAGTTTTTCGCTGATCATGCTCCGGTAGCTGAGGCTTGGGAGACCCGAAATAAATTGAAGGGGAAAATCATCAGTTTTCAGAAATTGTGGGATGGACCTTCCAGCGCCCTCGGTACAGGCAGAAGCATTTGTGGTAATTGATTCGTACAAACATCAACCCGTCGCGAATATGAATAGGTCTCCGGCGAACTTGTCGCCAAATACGAATATGAATACGACATAACTTGGCGTACATCCTTAAGGCTGTCCTAAACGCTCATGCATAACCTTGATGATACACAAGGACATCCAGAGTCACGTTCGTTCAGGATATATCTATATATGCACATGGGAAGCCACCTTAAGACTTATAAGGTCTTGCGATGATGCAGAATTCGTGATTCGCAAAGCACAATTATCCGCCCAAGCGAAAACACAAAATGGTTATCGTTCATGTCCTTCAAGAATGGTCTGGACACCGAAATTTATGGCGCTTGCAGATTCACCACTCCGAGACTTTTTGACGACAGATAGCCTGTGAAACCCGTTGATGGGCAAACTCGGTTTCTAGTTTTTTTTATTGTTATCTTAGCCGATATATATATATATATATATATATGAAATATATATATGTGTGTGTGTGTGTGTGTATATATGTATGCATGCATATATATCCATATACACATATATGTTTATACATGCATATATATACACATATAGATACACATGTAAATATATATATGTATATATAAGATAAGATAAGATTATTACAAAAAGAATACTAGAAATCAATCTAGCCAATCAACGGGTTTCACAAGCATTCACACCCCACGATGAGAATTCCCGACGGTTCGGTGCCATTATTTTTCCAAGGGCAACAAAAAGCGAACAAGTTCTATTGCCCTTGAAAGAGGTGCGCCATCAGAACGTCGGGCATTCTCATTTTAAGGTTAACAAACTAATACAGTTAAAGGCCATCCTACGCTAGTTTGGAACTATTTTGGTCGAAGCGCCCTTAAACTCAAATAACTAACTAGTTTGGAACTGTCTGTCATTCAACTATTTCTACGAAATTCACAGCAGTCCTATCCATAGATGGAGAGTTAACGTGGGGATGGACCTGGGCTCCCCTACACTGTTCGTGGCCGGCGTGGAGCGCCAGAAGCGTGTTTGTTCATGGACTGGGTACTAAAATATGCACCATGAAACGTGCGTTTCTGAATAGGTTCCAAGATTGTGTTCCAGCTACATTCACCTTCCACGCTAAGAACATTTGAGTTAAGTGTATCCCTGTACTTGAGCATTTTTGTACTTCAAGCCTGTTGAAGCTTGTGTTTATGGACTTTTATTATATTTGGACCGTTAAATATTTAAGAAGAATATAAAATTAAATGGTTAGTGCCATGGGAAATAGCACATACAATTTCTAGCACGAGTTTTAAAGTACGTTGGACCAGTAATAGCGAACTGGCGTCTTTGGAGGTCATGCCAGGTCATGATCTGAGGTTAGAGATTGCATTCCGCCTGCATTCGCCTTCCACTCGACGAATATTTCAGCTCAGCTAAGTCAATCACTCCAACATGCGTTACGTAGCATATGCTCATTGTCTATCAGTTGGTGTTGACAATTTTGCTCTGAAGACAATTTATCTGCATTCAAGTTCTTGTACGACATTGCACGATGCCTTCTAAATGTGTATGTCATATTGTTCAAGGCTTTGCTCTTCGACGGGCTACCAACAGTCTGTCGTTCTTGGGTGGAAGAAGACTCGTGTGGTATGCTGCTCAGCTTTGGTCAGATTTGCAGCCGGACGTGGTATGGCTGCCTGCCGCAGCTGCTGACTGGCCGGGCCGGTCCGGTCGGCGGCCACCGTGTCTGGTCGGGCCGGTGGTGCCGGGTCAGCCTACCTTGTCAGGTCGGACCGGACCGGTCGGCGGCCACCGAGTCTGGTCGGGCCGGTGGTGCCGGGTCAGCCTGCCGCGGTCACGTCTGACCCAGTCACTCGATCTGACCGGCTGGTGGTGCTCCGACACTGGTGCCGACATGTACCGGGCTGTGGTGATCGTGGTGCTGGTGCTGGTGAGTGCTATCGCTCCGGCCGTGCTGGGCTCATGTCGTGCTCTGTCCTCGTGTACTCTATCCCATCCACGCTCTGTTCTCGATAAACTCCACCAGCCACATGCTCTGTCCTCGTGTTCTCTATCCCATCCACGCTCTGTTCCGATAAACTCCACCAGCCACATGTCCTCGTGCACACCTATCCCAGCCACGCTTTATTCCCGATGAACTCTACCAGCAGCATGATCTGTTATTGTACACTTTACCCCAGCATGCTCCGTTCCCGACAAACTATCCTAGCCTTGCCCTGAACCTGGCAAATCGTCTCTGCCACTCACTATTCCTGATCCTGTCCCTGACACGCTCCATTCCTGATAAAACGTCTCTACCACGCCACGTTCGTGATTAACTTGCAGCCACACCCTGTCCATACTAAGTCATTTCTTTCACACTGCTCCTATAACTGTTACTGCTATGCTCTGTTGCCTTCTGATGTAATCTGTGATTGTCCACTCTTCCTACCATCGCTGCCACGCTCAATTCCTGATAAGCTGTCCCTCCCGTGCTTTATGTCTGTGTATCTGTGCACTGGACGCTCTATCCGTGCACACTCGAGGTACTGCGTCTGTGTACCCTACGCCCCAGTGTACAACGGCGGATATAGGGGTGCATAGGGGTGCTGGAGGCATGTTCCGCCGCCTCCCTCCCCGCCCAACGAATTTTTTTATCAGCCAGAAACGCCCTTAGAAAGGAATAGGCACCCCTTGGAAGGAAAAGATGCCCATCTTAGAGGAAAATGCTTCATTTTAGCGTTCAGTGTGCTCTCGTGCACATAACCTCCTCAGCGATTTTCTGCCGAAGGCGCCCCTAGGTACTTTCGCAGTGGCTCCAATCTAAACAAGTGCCTCCTTACGATTCCTGGACCAGCACCTTCCGGTACCTACTCACAATTTCTTCACATCGAATATCTGAGTACAAGCGTTCAGGCATCGCACGTGCGGATTTCTTTACACCATCCGTATCGCGATATACCGCAAAAAAAATTATCTCCACAAGTACCAACGGCGTCATCACCAATAGGTGTTTACTGGTTAGTAACAATCGCTTTTGGTTAGCAACTCCTCGTTGCAGACATCTTGGGCAATAGATGACACTACGGTGGAGACAGGGTGGTCCCGGTCCTGTCCCCGGTCTCACCCTTGTCCCCCAGTCCGGGCGGAGACAGGGTGGTCCCGGTCCTGTCCCCGGTCTCGCCCTTGTCCCCCAGTCCGGGCGGAGACAGGGTGGTCCCGGTCCTGTCCCCGGTCTCGCCCTTGCCCCCAGTCCGGGCGGAGAAGGATGGTCCCGGTCCTGTCCCCGGTCTCGCCCTTGTCCCCAGTCTGGGCGGAGACAGGGTGGTCCCGGTCCTGTCCCCGGTCTCGCCCTTGTCCCCCAGTCCGGGCGGAGACAGGGTGGTCCCGGTCCTGTCCCGGGTCTCACCCTTGTCCCCCAGTCCGGGCGGAGATAGGATGGTCCCGGTCCTGTCCCCGGTCTCGCCCTTGTCCCCCAGTCCGGGCGGAGACAGGGTGGTCCCGGTCCTGTCCCCGGTCTCGCCCTTGTCCCCCAGTCCGGGCGGAGACAGGGTGGTCCCGGTCCTGTCCCCGGTCTCACCCTTGTCCCCCGGTCCGGGCGGAGATAGGATGGTCCCGGTCCTGTCCCCGGTCTCACCCTTGTCCCCCGGTCCGGGCGGAGACAGGGTGGTCCCGGTCCTGTCTCCGGTCTCACCCTCGTCCCCCAGTCCGGGCGGAGACAGGGTGGTCCCGGTCCTGTCTCCAGTCTCACCCTTGTCCCCCGGTCCGGGTGGAGATAGGATGGTCCCGGTCCTGTCCCCGGTCTCGCCCTTACCCCCGGTCCGGGCGGAGACAGGGTGGTCCCGGTCCTGTCTCCGGTCTCACCCTTGTCCCCGGTCCGGCGGAGATAGGATGGTCCCGGTCCTGTCCCCGGTCTCGCCCTTGCCCCCTGTCCGGGCGGAGACAGGGTGGTCCCGGTCCTGTCTCCGGTCTCACCCTTGTCCCCCAGTCCGGGCGGAGACGGGGTGGTCCCGGTCCTGTCTCCGGTCTCACCCTTGTCCCCCGGTCCGGGCGGAGATAGGATGGTCCCGGTCCTGTCCCCGGTCTCGCCCACCCGGTCCGGAGAAGGGTGGTCCGGTCCTCTCCGGTCTCACCCTTGTCCCCCGGTCCGGCGGAGATAGGATGGTCCCGGTCCTGTCCCCGGTCTCACCCTTGCCCCCCGGTCCGGGCGGAGACAGGGTGGTCCCGGTCCTGTCCCCGGTCTCACCCTTGTCCCCCAGTCCGGGCGGAGACAGGGTGGTCCCGGTCCTGTCCCCGGTCTCACCCTTGTCCCCCGGTCCGGGCGGAGACAGGGTGGTCCCGGTCCTGTCCCCGGTCTCGCCCTTGCCCCCGGTCCGGGCGGAGCAGGGTAATCCCGGTCCTGTCCCTGAAGCCCAAATAATCAATCAATCAATCGACGTCCGTTATTTGTTGTCGATGCGTGACAATATAAAAATGCTTCCTGTGCCTACTTCGTACAGTTTTACTCTATTACTGCGATGCTTTTCTGCAGCATATGCGTTCTCTTGAGCTGGCACTCAGCTACTTGTGGCGCCCCTTGGCTGTGTCATAGCCTCTCTACTTACCACTCTGGTACAGGAGCATGGCCTGCTGCCGACCCATAATGATCCTGGATCCAGCACTAGCTCAGAGACATGACATTCCCGCTACACTGACCCGTGATCCGCGACCCGATACTGGTCCGTGGACCGACACTGCCCCGTGATCCAACACTGTCCCGTGGCTCAACACTACCCCGTGAACCGACACTGACCCATGGTCTGACACTGGCCCGCGACCCAGCTCTACCCTGTGAATCGACACTAGCCTGTGAACAGCCACTGGCCCAGGTTCAGATACTACCTCGTGATCCGACACTGACTCATGGCCCGACACTATCGTGTGACCGATACTACCCCGTGAACCGACACTAATCCGTGGCCCAGCACTGACCCGTGCACCGACACTACCCCGTGAACCGACACTGACCCGTAACCCGACACTGGTCCGTGACCCGACACTGGCCCGTGACCCGACACTGGTCCGTGACCCGACACTGGTCCGTGACCCGACACTGCCCCATGAACCGACACTGGCCCGTGACCCAGCACTCCCCCGCGACCCGACACTGACCCGTGACCCAACACTGCCCCGTGACCCGACACTGCCCCGTGAACCGACACTGCCCCGTGACCCGACACTGACCCGTGACCCGACACTGCCCCGTGACCCGACACTGACCCGTGACCCAACACTGACCCGTGACCCGACACTGACCCGTGACCCGACACTGACCCGTGACCCGAGCACTGCCCCGAAGACCCGTGACCCGACACTGACCCGTGACCCGACACTGACCCGTGACCCGTCACTGACCCGTGATCCGACACTGGCCCGTGACCCGACACTGACCCGTGACCGGACGTTGACCCGTGACCGTCGCTGACCCGTGATCTGGCCACAGACGGTACCGACGCGCGCGCAGACGCTGTCGGAGCGCTTGATGTCGCTGTTCTACAGACAGACATGTGAGGACCTCCGCCAGTCTCTGATGGAGGTGGACACGCTCTCCGATTGCTCCAAAGAGATAGGATGTCCCCTGAACCAGCACTGCGAGTCCTTCACTTGCCAGGGCCTGTTTGTGCGCAGGTGAGTCCCTGCCACCACGTGGTAACGAAAGTGCTCTACATTCCGCGCGGCGGCACTGGCCGACGTTTCGTGTCACATCCCGTGTGATGTAAAGCACGCCCCGTCTCGGGCGGTCTTATGACGACCCCTCAGGTTTTGGCGGGATAGCGGAATACGGCGGCGTGCAACGTCCCAAAATGTATTACATCTTTTTCTTCATCATTTTCCATCAGACGTGAACATTTCAACCTGAGATCATGTAAGTTCATTGACTTAGTTCAGGTCAAAGAAGACCACCTCCAAAGTAGTTGATGATCGACAACTCGCACACATGAAGATATTTTTATATAAAACTTGGTACAGGAGTGCAATTTGGCAGTGCCTCTCGGATTTTTTAGAGGTCTCAGTATGTCTCGGATTTTTCTTTGATGTCAGGTCACTGATCTGATTCCAGGCCAATTTTACGTAGGCCCATTTTGTCATAATTTTCCTATTTTATAATATTCATGTTCTTCTTGTTTCATTTTGTTCCAACTTTGATAGCATGTAGAGCATCATAACTTTCCTATCTAATTTGTCTGACCTCCGTCAAGTGGCCTTAAGTCAGGTCATGATAAAGTACGCAATGTGGGCTAAGCCTATTTAGACACCAATGTTTTTATGGTTCATTTCTTGTTTTCATGGCCTACGAAGTGTCAAATCTGCATTGCACAGCCGAAATTACCCTAATATGCAGATATGGAATGTTTTTGAACTTCGATTGTTTTCTCAAACACGGAAATTTTTATTTTCAAAGTTATTTCAAACGAAAAAGTAACACGATTTTCTAACGATGAAGGTTTTCAGATTGTAAACAGGTTGTTTTCGTGCAACGCTTAGTTTGGAAGGTATTTAGTCTGGAAGACTATAAATACTCCCCCTTCCCCCGAGACGGGGTGTGATAATCTGTCCGGAAAGTTGAGGTGGGATGGGAGCTTCCAAATATTCTCTTCACAAGGCAGGGTGAGAACAACATGCTTTGAGAGATGTATTGAGCGAATGCAATGGACAACACGATTTGCAATAGCGAACAAAAATTAAAGTGCCTTTTGATGTAAGATGCCCGTTGATGTAACACAAACCTAGTGAACGGAATGACATGTCATAGTTATATGGTTCGTGGTTTATTTCCCTTTGTTGACGAGTGTAACCCGTTGCGCCAACACAGCTTGTCACCTCTGATTTCCATGGGAAGATAGCTTGAGGGCAGAGTGTTTGTGAATTAGCGTACTGTATTCTCGACTGGGTGAAAACTCAACCTGGCAGCTCTCGTAAATCCAAAATATTCTGAAGCGAACATGCCTAACGTCGACGACTGGCGGCAGGTGCGTCTCGAACTTCGCGCTGGGCGCCGCATGCCAGCGTGGCGACCAGTGCTTCTCTGGCTTCTGTAACCCGGACGCTGGCACGTGCCAGGCCGGCGGCGGCTCGTGTCCCTCCAGCATGATGAACGCGGGTGGCACGTGTCTGGGCCTGTCGCCGTTCCGCGCGGCCAGCTGGTCGGACGCGCGCGCCGCCTGTCCGGCGCTGTTCGGCGCCGGCGCCGCGCTCGTCTCGCCCGCGTCGGCCATCGAGCAGCGCAACCTGCAGACGTTCCTGGTGCTGCGCGCCGCCGCCGGCGTTCAGCCCTACATCGGCGTGTCCGACACGGCCGTCGAGGGCGTGTTCACGTTCGACGTGGACGGCCGACCGATCGTAGGCGTGTTCAGCGCGTTTCGGCCGATCGACCTGGTCAACAACGACGTCAGTCGCAGCTGTGCCACGCTGCGACCTGTCCAGCTGGACCCCGCGCTCAACGGCTGGCAGCTGGAGCGCTGCGACCTCAGTCGCAGATTCGTGTGTCAGCGGCCGATCGGGTTCGGTGTCTGATATCTGTCAGCAGCTGCCCACGCTCGGTGTCTGATATCTGTCAGCAGCTGCCTACGCTCGGTGTCTGATATCTGTCAGCAGCTACCCACGCTTGGTGTCTGATATCTGTCAGCAGCTGCCCACGCTCGGTGTCTGATATCTGTCAGTAGCAGCCCACGTTCGGCGTTTGATGTCTACCAGTAGCAGCCCACGCTCGGTGTCTGATATCTGTCAGCAGCTGCCCACGCTCGGTGTCTGATATTTGTCAGCAGTCGCTCACGTTCGGCGTTTGATGTCTACCAGTAGCAGCCCACGCTCGGTGTCTGATATCTGTCAGCAGCTGCCCACGCTCGGTGTCTGATATCTGTCAGCATCTGCCCACGCTCGGTGTCTGATATCTGTCAGCAGCTGCCCACGCTCCGTGTCTGATATCTGTCAGCAGCAGCCCACGCTCGGTGTCTGATATCTGTCAGCAGCTGCCCACGCTCCGTGTCTGATATCTGTCAGCAGCAGCCCACGTTCGGCGTTTGATGTCTACCAGTAGCAGCCCACGCTCGGTGTCTGATATCTGTCAGCAGCTGCCCACGCTCGGTGTCTGATATTTGTCAGCAGTCGCTCACGCTCGATGTCTGATATCTGTCAGCCGCCCACGCTCGGTATATTTCACACCCCACGCTCGGTGTCTGATATCTGTCAGCAGCTGCCCACGCTCGGTGTCTGATATCTGTCAGCAGCTGCCCACGCTCGGTGTCTGATATCTGTCAGCAGCTGCCCACGCTCGGTGTCTGATATCTGTCAGCAGCTGCCCACGCTCGGTGTCTGATATCTGTCAGCATCTGCCCACGCTCGGTGTCTGATGCCAATCGAGAGGCTCGCTATAGGCAAAGCTGAGAAAGAGAGACAAAACAATTATACAGCTCAGAGACGTCTCCAAGTCATGAGACACTGGGAGTAGTCTTTGCGAATGTGCTCGGGAGCAAATGCGGCGACACCTTACGGACATACCCAGCTCCACAGAGTGTATCCCTGTATTACGTAATGGTGTTTTGGCACAGCCTCGCAGTTGGCGTAATATTTACAATAATTGCGGTAATTTAGTTTCCTAGGTTGTGTATAGTAGAACAGTCCCACATAGTCGGCAGTTTTACGAAATCTTCCTCCTGAAGTCACATGAATAAGTGATAAGCACACCATTGTACGTCCTCATCGTAGAATGCTTGCATTTAGCTCTCATATTTCTGACATCTGTCGAACTATACCTAGCTATTACAACGTGGGGATATATGGTTACACGTCTTGATTCCATTCGTCATGGATGTTTTGGGACATCAAGTATTACAGATGTACTAGGTAAGCTCCCAAACGTGGATGTTTTAGTTGCCTTAAAATTCGTCAATTTTATTGAAGTGCTTGTGCATTTGTCTCACCAGATGTTCGCAGGGTTTGTGCGTCATTTACAACTTCAAGTTTGTAATCTATTTTTTAATATCTCTCCCGTTTTTTGGACTTTTTTTCTTCACAATTAGCGTCAAAAATGAAAAGAATGAAGAGGACACACCGAAGGGAAACTTGGTGCAAACAATATTAAAAATATAGCAGGCTCAGAAGGAATCAACATGTCAAAATCAACAAATATGTAAAATTCGTTTTGTTGAAATGCTTGAACTCAAAATTTACTTTCCATCACAGAAAATACATTTCTTGGCTGTTGGCTATCTGAACCTGAAATATGCTATACTCAAAGCTCTTTCAATTTCTGAATGCACATGCAATTCCAAAATGAACTTGTTATAAAACTTTTGCAGAAAAAAAAATATCCTAGACCAAAGCGATGCGCCAGAACGAATTGTTTCAGATGCCGTATTAAAACCATCTGCCAATTGATATGTACTATTTCACAGAGCCCTTTCCGGAAATCTAAGCTGTTTGCCCCACTTTCATTACCAGATTTGATGCCCTCTAGGCGTTGCAGTGACCAAGAATCACATAAAACGGCCTGGAAACGTCATATTTCACCCATCGCGCAAACATACAACGTTAAAATTGTCCTTTTTCAGAATTTCCGATAATATTTTGACAATTCCTCAGGTGCTGATGGACCCAGAATCCATTTTCACTCCCAAAATTCAGCTTCGGCGAACATTGGAATCAACACCGTTTGTAATGATTTAGTTATCGAAGCCAAATCGACGCCGCTTGATCTACTTTCGTTTTCTTGTCATATGTACCATTGTTCAGCAGTGTCCCATGCGGAATATCCACATGGGCAGTAGCCTGTGTGAAGAATTTTTAAAGTGGTGTTATCAAAAACGGCTACTGTTTTATTTCGCCTTGATATATGCCTAACAATTCGGCATACAAATTAGATCGCCGTGCCATCGGCATTTTTCTCAAAATGCGTTTGAAAAAGACTGTTTTCGGCATTCAGCGCCCATTTCGTTTTTCTATCCCATCGTTGTTCGATTGTGCACTGCTTGGTGCAGTGCAGTAATGTGCAACCATGTGCAATATGTAGGGAGTGCCAAAGACGTGAACAATGAAACCACAAGAAGTTTGTGAAAATGTTCATGTTTTGCGGGACACGCTATGTATACCATGACAAAGACGTCTGTGTTTGCATTACGATAGGGATTCGACTGTACGTTCATGCAAATGTTGCCTGCGGGTAGAATGAGTGCATAATTGTACTTCTTGTTGTCAGGCCAGCATGATCAGATGTTTCCACTACCAGACCAAATGTTCCGAAGGAAGATCACGTCGTCACTCGTAGATAAGCCTATGGATGACCAGTCAGTAATACCTTCTGATCGGCGGGTGGCAATCCGCTGTGTACAAGGTGCCATGCTGCACTGTCAGTACGGCACGTACTGATTGCCTGCAGCCGAGTTATCCATGGGCGAAGACGTCACTTTGGACGTACCTCTCCCTCCCTTAGGGAAGTATTATGAGACGAGTTATCAATTGTTCAATCGGTATGGCTCTTCCGCTTCCTAATATAAATCAAGTTTTCTATGAATTATGCCCCTCATCAACTCGCTAGGAAAATAATGAAATTAAAAAAGGAAAACCATAGAAACCACGGAGAACGGACGCTTATATCGGATACTTAAAATCAAAACGTATTTTTTAAATGTTGTCTGTGGTAGCCAAATCATGCCTGTTTCTATTTCTGCCATCAAATTTATCAATTTGAATGGGCTAGGAGCCACAGAAGGTCACGAGGCCACGAGTCATAGGGACACGAGATCAAAAGTGGGAAATGTGAATTTTGTATCACGAGTGTGTTCTATTTAATCATTTGTCTTCTCACAGATGCAAACTATGTCACGCGTTAGCTTCATTATCGATGACACATCTATTACCAAAGATATCCTTGTGTGACCTCAAAATATTTGCGTAGGCAATAACTCCGAAACCATTAGTCCAATCGAGCTAAAACTTGTTCAGGCGTGTTCAGAGCACAAGAATACCAGGCACACCAATGTTGGTCTAAATACAAATTAAGATGGCGCAAAATTTGATTTTTTGGCCATCTGTCGTGGAACGCACCAGGTGGTAGATCTGGTGTCACGTATCAATCGTTAAATTTGAAACATTGTTCCGAATATTTTTTCCTTCAATATCCTACTTGTCACCCTGATGAAAGCTCTAAACAGAATCGTTTTGCACTTTCCTAAGAATATGTATAGCATCTGCTTTCATCGTACTTCGTATTTAACTTGTCTTATCAAAATTAGGCCATACAACATAGCAACCACGGCATAAACATTGCATTGTGAAAATAAATTTCAAGAATTCAAAAGTTACCTTGAAGTACTAGTCTATCGTCGTAAAGTACATGGTTTATCAATGTTGGTAACGGTGTGGATGGCCTTGGCCGATTCCATGTTCGCTGCATGCTCAGAATAATCTTAATAAAAATCTGAATTTGTCGGACTTCAGCTAAGCGGAGGTTACGTTCGTGGTTCATCGAAGCTTGCGTCATGCTTGACTGAAAAGCTTTACCATGATGGTGTGTTTGGCCTCCAGTAAATATCGTAATAATGCATTGCAATATCACATAAACCAGTGGACTCTCTGCTATCTATCTACAAGAATAGAAAATGAGAATTGTGGTTGACATTGCATGAAGACAAGATTGAATCCTTGAATGCATGCTACCTGTGACATTACGTGTTCAACATGTGACAGCCTGACGGTGTCTAATATTTTCTAGTTGGCAGGCTAGACACTTTTTCACCTCTGTCTGGAAAACCGGTATTTATTCATGCAGTCGTGGGTGGGAAATTTGGGCACCTCTGTCAGAGGCTATGGTATCTGCTCATGCTGTCGTAGGTGATAAATTTAGGCACCTCTGTCCGAGGCTATGGTATTTGCCCATCCTGTCGTAGGTGGGAAATTTAGGCACCTCTGTCTGAGGTCCTGGTATCTGCTCATGCTGTCGTAGGTGAGAAATTTAGGCACCTCTGTCCGAGGCTAGTATTTGTCCTGCTGTCATATGAAATTAGGCACCTCTGTCCGATATGTTGTCGTAGGTGGGAAATTTAGGCACCTCTGTCCGAGGCTATGGTATTTGCCCATGCTGTCGTAGGTGGGAAATTTAGGCACCTCTGTCCGTGGCTATGGTATTTGCTCATGCTGTCGTAGGTGGGAAATTTAGGCACCTCTGTCCGAGGCTATGGTATTTGCCCATGCTGTAGTGGGTGGGAACTTTCAATAGGACAAGTGTGTGCACTTGCAACGACGTGACAAAGCCGGCCGCAACGTCAGCGCTCAGAACGCGATTCAGGATATTGCACGTTCAACTGAGCCCGGAACATATTTGAGCCGGCTGCGGCAAGGATCCTGTTGGGCAAGGGAAACCTGTCGCAGACATGTGTTATCCGCCAGGTTTCCGTGCGATCGCAGTTCAAGGACCTGCCGACATGCTCCGATGCCAATCCGAATCGTATGTGATATCAGCTCGGCCCACTGGACGCTGTGTGATGTCAGCTCGACCCACTGGACGCTGTGTGCTGTCAACTTGGCCCACTGGACGCTGTGTGATGTCAGCTCAGCCCACTGGACGCTGTGTGATGTCAGCTCAGCCCACTGGACGCTGTGTGATGTTAGCTCAGCCCACTGGACGCTGTGTGATGTCACCTAGGCCCACTGGACGCTGTGTGATGTCACCTCAGCTCATTGGACGCTGTGTGATGTCAGCTCAGCCCACTGGACACTGTGTGATGTCACCTAGGCCCACTGGACACTGTGTGATGTCACCTAGGCCCACTGGACGCTGTGTGATGTCACCTAGGCCCACTGGACGCTGTGTGATGTCACCTCAGCCCACTGGACGCTGTGTGATGTCAGCTCAGCCCATTGGACGCTGTGTGATGTCAACTCAGCCCAATGGACGCTGTGTGATGTCACCTAGGCCCACTGGACACTGTGTGATGTCACCTAGGCCCACTGGACGCTGTGTGATGTCACCTCAGCCCACTGGATGCTGTGTGATGTCAGCTCAGCCCACTGGACGCTGTGTGATGTCAACTCAGCCCACTGGACGCTGTGTGATGTCACCTAGGCCCACTGGACACTGTGTGATGTCAGCTCAGCCCACTGGACGCTGTGTGATGTCAACTCAGCCCACTGGACGCTGTGTGATGTCACCTAGACCCACTGGACGCTGTGTGATGTCACCTAGGCCCACTGGACGCTGTGTGATGTCACCTCAGCCCACTGGAAGCTGTGTGATGTCACCTCAGCTCACTGGACGCTGTGTGATGTCACCTCAGCTCACTGGACGCTGTGTGATGTCAGCTCAGCCCACTGGACGCTCTGTGATGTCAGCTCAGCCCACTGGACACTGTGTGATGTCAGCTAGGCCCACTGGACACTGTGTGAGAGCGGTGAGATATTTTTATGCGGTGATACACACTAAATTGGGCCTTTTTTGTCCGGTCGACCACTCTTAAGGGCGCCGAACAGGAACGCGGACATTTCGAACCAGGCAGAACATGGGTGTTCACTGTGCATATCTTCAGACTAGAGGCGGCAAATGTGATGACCGGAAGCCTGATCAGACCGTTCCCATCCAAGGAAAAGTAACAAAATGTGTGAGCGTCTACGTCATTAAAAATAATTATAGTCGTACAGCGATTGTGTGTGCGCCTACGTCAGCTATCAGGGAGTGCTATGTGACCCCGCATATCCTTCCCTCGTCGGGCGAGCCGGCAGATTCAGCTTCGCCCGGCCGGGGGGATGCATTTGAATGTTGGGCTAACTAACTAACTTGCGATCTGTTTAAGCTAAGATAAAATACAGAATACTTGTATAAAGGTCTCATCATTGGGAGCCTACGGCATACCTTACATTTATTTTCTTACAAAAAACGAGGTAGACAGAGGTCACATTAGGTCGATGTACAGACTTTGAAGAAAATCATTGTAATGATGGCGGTGTTGAGAGGCTTCGACGCACGTTTTACGGGCCCGACTCTGAGCCTTTGCGAAACGTGTTCAGGTCCCTGGTTGCTTTTCGGTGTTCCTGTGTTATTTTTATAGATCAGGGTTCGATTTTTCCGGCCTCCCAGCGCGATATTTTTGGGGGCTCTATCTTTTTTTTGTGGCATACGCAATTTGCTGGGACTGGATTTTGTTATCCGACCGCCATTTTGATGGTTCCGAGTCGAATCTCGCGGGCCCCTGGCGCGGTATATTTTGGCACCGGTGTGATTTTTTTGTGCTCCGGCACGGCATTCTCGGGATCGTACGCGATTGTTGGGAGCCCGAACGGGAACCTGTCGGGCCAAGTGTGATTATTTTTTTAAAAAGAGTTTCGACACGAATATTTGGAACTCTTCTAAAAAAGTTCTGGATTTTTTTATCTCGCTTTTTCTAGTCTCGGCTCATATTTCAAATCCCCGGTTTGGTTTTTCGTGTTCACAGCTCTAACTGTTCGGACCCATGCACGTTTGTTGTAGATACCGCACTATCTTATTTAGAACCTGGGTGTGTTTTGGGGGGCCCAGGCGACTTTTTGGGGGCCAGTTGTCACTTGCAACGGTTGATGGTATGCCTGTGGTAAAGACGGCACCCGGTCTCTACCACAGGAAAGTGTCGACACGTGAGGCATGGCACCAATGCCGGATGTCAATTTCGCCAGTTTAAAAAGAAAATACAAGGAATTTAAGGCTCCTGAGCGGTGACCAGAAATTTAAACAATTATTTCTGCTAAACTTTCCAGTTATAGCTACAAATCCTATAATACTGACAATCCGTGGGTAATGCCACCGCTGGGGAATACAGTGATCCTACACACATACACGCCTGGCCAGCAGAGTTAGCAGATGTAGACACTGACACCACTCCTCTGCTGCAGTATCCGACACTGGTGCCGCGTCTCGAGTGATCCTACACACATACACGCCTGGCCAGCAGAGTTAGCAGATGTAGACACTGACACCACTCCTGCTCGGGCCGTGCTGAGTATCCGACACTGGTGCCGCGTCTCTGGAGTGATCCTACACACATACATGCCTGGACAGTAGAGTGGGCAGATGTAGACAGTGATATCACTCCTGCTTGGGTTGTGCTGAGTATCCGACACTGGTGTTCGGCAAGTCGAGCAGTTTGTCAGTCGGGCAGGGCAGCTGCCAGAGATTGTACGGCCGACCCCGATAGTGTGGCACTAACCAGTGTGTCCGGTTGTCCGCGAGCGTCCGTGCCGAGCTTCAGACGGCGCGCCGCGACCCGATTAACCCCACCGGAGCGTCGCCGCGTTACATGATACTATGGGCAACTACAAGGCTCGGCTCTTATAAGCATTGTTTGCGAGGGACCCAGTTTAGTGCGTGATATGCTACTATGCATACACAGCCATGCGGACGCGGAATGGCATCCTTCGGTCATAAAACTGAAAACTGGCTGCACAAAACTAACACAGCCTCGATTAGAGGATGACCAACACACAACACCTCACTGCGACACATGCAACACCGCGTTAAGCATAGGCCACATCCTACTAGATCCTGCAGTAGTTTTAGCTCTAAAGACAATCACTTAAGGCATTCTGCCAAAGACAGGGTATCACCCTTTCGCTTCCATCGCTTATCGGTGGCAAACAGCCAGAACTCCTTCAGAATTGCTATTTGAATATTTGTATGCCACAAAACTAGCAGGGGCACTGCAGACACCACACCACCACCGCTCACATCAACTCGTATTGCATGACCGCGAGACACTCGTAGGAGACACGTAAATAGCCATCCCTGCATGACGTCGGACGTACATGAGCCGATTTGCTTCCCAGTTAGGAATAATTGATTACCTAGCGGTGCCGTCGTAGGTAGATGAGCCGACTTGCTTTAGGTAAACATAAAAACTAAAGCAAACAAACAAAAAATAACAATAACTTAAAACGACTACCCAGAGGAGCCATCGGACGTAGATAAGGCGATTTGCCTTCCAGGTCATAATATAAATGGTTACCCAGAGGAACAGCGAACGTAGAAGAGCCGAATTGCAGAACACCGTACTAACCCGATGTGGACAATTACCTCCTTGTTCACACTGTAAAGATCCATCGGTCCTCTTCGATAAGAATAGGCTAAAGCCAGCACCCTGGCAAAATTAACTCCTCGACTCAAAATACCCCAATCCAAACTACAAATAATTTTGTGGAGGAGTAAAGTAAAATTAAAACCATTTAAACATCACAGGGATGTCCCCAACCCAGCCCCCAGCTTCAGCACCGAAAATATCACACAAAGCATAACGTAAAATTCCCTTAACGTAAATGTTCACTTGCCTGCACCTTGATCCCAAACACTCGCTGTTATGGGCAGACATGTAACGTGTTCCTAAAGAGGCGGCGCAAGTAACTTTTATGGTCCGGCACGCCTAAAAAATCATTCCCCCGGGCCAGTAAAGCATGGAGGGAGTGACGAGGTCCTAAGCAATGACGGAACTCTTAGAAGTGTGGGGATATAGCTTCTGGAGATACTAAAATGCTGTCAGATCAGGGTCTGTAGGCACGTAGCCAGACGAAATCATCAAGGGGGCGATCGTCTCCTTCCCTGGCTTAACCCAGTGTGCGTAAATCCATAGGCGGTAATATACCTATGGATTTACGCATACTGGGTGAAGATAGACCTCATAGTTTGCACAGGCGGCAATGTGAACTAAAAGGTGTGCCAAACATTCCACTCATCATATGTCTGTTTGGCAGCAAGCGAAAGCACAGTGTGGCAGTTTTGTTAAGGAAGGATACTTATCATACAATTAGGAATTACAACACCTTCCTAGCCTATGGGGTTATTGGTTGGTACGGGTGTATTAATAGGCTTCATAACAATTAATTTGAATTAGCTTAGGCTTTGCAAGATCATGGTGCCAATAACATGCTATGTACCTTCAGGTAACAATTCATAGCAGTATATCTCGAACTGGTCTTACACTGTTGTAATATATATTTTATATCAAGCGTAGTATATCTTGGCACTTAAATTAAAATGTGGAACTAACTAACATGGAAGATTACCCGTGAAAGCAACTACGTAATTACATAAGTATTAAGGCCATGAGTGGCCAGTCTGTTCACATATGACATCAGGTTCAATAAGATGCACCAGCTATGAGAAAATCCACACCAATATGTACCATGTGGGTAAAACACACTCTGGTAGACTGCAGGGGGCACAAGGGGCTGTGTCCCTTTATATCATGACACACCCTTGAGGAATCTTAAGTGCACCGATTGTTTCCAGCAACAATCCCACTCTGATGGAAATGGCACCCCTCCAGAAGGCTCAAGTGCATCCACAAGCGAACTTTGGTAATAGGTCAAAACTTTTGGAAACACGAGTGCTTTGATTGAACATACAATCGAATATAACGTAGTAGCCACCGCGGATTATCTCCCACTTTTTCATAAGGAATCTGCACCAGGTACGGAGGGTAATTGCTGCCATTTTACCAAATTCCATTTTTCATGGGGGAGACAGGAAATTAGCGACTTCAAACACATAATTATTATTACTGCTATTACTGGTTATTGTTGGGTGATATCGTCTTGCCTCACGCAAACGTCTCAATGAAAATATTCCCCGACTATTCCTTGCTACGCCAGCTTACAAAATACAAATACGATGTCGAGAAAAAATATAACGTGGAAGATGCACTAACTTTGTATGTCTTATGCTCAGTGAAATTGGAACATATCTGATGCTACCAATTCATGCAATATCAGAGGAAAGAAAGATATGACGTCACCAAGGCTTGAAGGCTAACTTTGGTGTACCTCTTGGTGCAACCCGTGCAACTCCCCCCCCGCCTACTGTATGCTGCTGTATGCAAACTGTATGCTCTCCGGAGCTCCAGAGTCGCATGCGTGAGTCGGTGGGAGTTACGATGTTCTGGTGTTGCTGGTGTATCACAATTCACAATCATAAGCGCATGCATGATACTTATACATGGCATACTTTTAGAAACAAATCATGGATATTTCATAAGCAAACAACAAGTATGACGCTAGCACTTCCCTGGAAAGCCTGTCTAATCAGTGCTCAGAAAGTGGCATATTCCATCCTATTGTGTAAATAATGCATACCTGTCCAGACACCCAACCCATCTGGGATGTCCAGCCATGGATGCTTCCTTACCTATTATGAGGAAGATCATGAACATCATGATGAACCTAAATCAGACCAAGCTTATCTTCGAACTGGGACAAGTTGAACTGGGATGCATTGGCAGATCCATGGCTGGATTTGAGTTGTTCAGGGGGGCCAGGAAGAACAAATTATCAGATTTGTTTTCCCTAGTATTTTTCATAAGTTTCAAATTCTTTGGAATGGGTATCAAGTGGTATTCTTGTCTGAAGTGTTCATCTCGTTTTGTATGCATTGTGTTTGTGTACCATAGACCTATTTTGTTCCAAAGTGGGTTGTTGGAAGGGGGAGGGTGGAGTATGGCTGAAAAGGACCACATTGAAGACCATTCCTAGAGCAAACCATTCCTGAATTCTTCTAATTGAGCTTTTGATCACAGAATGTCTCATATCATACCTATCTAGGAAGGTAGTTAACTTGCTCTTAGACCACAATGGCTCACAATCCCTTAATTGCAGGAATCAATAATCTGTTTGTATGAAGCATGTTTCAATGTTGCTTGAAAGTGAAGTTGCACACAATTACCTCTGATGGTGCAATGCACTCCACAGAACTCATTCATCATGCAAAGGCTGTACATGCTGTTTCTTATGAAATGAAAGCACAATATATGGAGATATCTGACAGAGGCATTCATGCATATTTAAGATTAGTGATAAAGGATGGTTTGACAAATGTGTAAATCTGAACTAAAAATTTGGTGATAATTATTAATCACATAACATTTTGGTAAATTTGTCTTAGAAGGTGTTGTGGGATTTATTTTTTTATTTTTTTGGAGTACAATGTCTATGAACATGATATGGAAGATGTGACATATGGGACTGGGTCACAACCTGCATGCCCTGAAATCATTTTCAGACTAGTATGCACATGCAGAAGCCATATTAATGAGTCAGTTTCTGCTGCACCCTGTCCTTCCTCAAAACCTCCAACAAATACTATGAGAATTAATAATTCAATAGGAAAACCTAGCCTAACATAACCTCACCTCACCTAATATATTATAATCTACTCACATCTAAACTAATATAAACCTATATGTTTTGATTAAAAAATACAACCACAATGTTTATTGTGACATCACCTGTATGTCTTTGTCCCAAACCATGCAGCATGTTCAATTTCTTTTGGCAGTGTTGTGGAATGATGGTAGTGTCCCATCTATGTGGCAGAGGTGGAAATTAAGCATTTTCAAGGTAAATTAGTGTTGAATCAGGTACATGGAGTGTTGAATTTTCCTTTAGTCACATTCAAGAAGTGTCAGGTGAGGGATTGATAAATTATGGCACAAAGAATAGTAGTGTGGCATAAATGGTGCATTATGAGAGTTATCACTATGCTAAACCAAGAAATCAGGATTTCCAGGGAAAATGAGTGGTCATATCTTTAGAATCTCATTCATAAACATTGTATTAAAAAATCCCAAAACACCTCTTATGACAAAAACACCTATTTTTATGTGTAGTTTTTAATTTTGATATTTTCCAGGAACTAAGAGCATCTCTGTACAAAACTAAGATATAAGAAACATCTTCCATCTCTTCTCAGGTGAGGTTCTGCCTTAACTTCCTTAATGGTCTGGCTGCCCCTGGCTGACAGTATCTTCCTTTTATAGGCTTGGCCCAGATGGGTACTACATAACCAGTAGCAGTTGAGGTGCCCCTAAGCCCAAATAATCAATCAGGCTTGGTCCAGGTGGCCTCTGTGGCTCTAACTAAGTCTGAACACCCTGATTTAATGATTAAAATTGTATTATATAAATTGTAATGAATAAAATTGTCAATGACATTCAGAAATATCACAAGCACAACTGGATCATTCATGTGGACCTGAAAATGGTCTACTTGCTCCTTGGTCAACAAAAAGGCTTAATAAAGTTTCCATGCTTTCTGTGCATGTTGGACACCCAGAGTAGCCTTCAAGAGTTTCACTCATCTGTGAAACTCTTGAAACAAGCATGCCACCCATTGTGAATGTGAACATCCAATTGTCAGCTCAGATATCACTTCTTCTACTCCATATCAAGCTTGGCTTGATGAAACAGTTTGTGAATGCATTGAGTGGTGTTGGTGAATGCTACCAAAATATAGCTTCTACCTTCCATGCTGTCTTGTGAGAAGATCAAAGCAGGCATTAGATGGACCACAAATTCACAAATGGCCCTTGTATGTGATGAGGAATTTATCAGGAATATGAGTGACAAGGAGAAGGTAGCATGGCAGTCTTCTGTGGAAGCTATACAAAACTTACTTGGGAACAAAAAGGCAGGTAGCAATGAAGTTCTGGTTCCTAGGATGTTGTTGGTTTTTTGCGATCTTCTGTGCAATATGAGTGCCAAAATGCTTCCCATTTCTTGAACAGTCACCATCATCAATTCCCCAAAAAGCTTCAGGCTGATAGTGGTGAACATAGGTGCATCACAATATGCATTACAATTTTACAAAGGAAAGATCATTTTTCCATTAAAATATATTTTGACAAACATGATTGTTTCATCACTTGATGTTGATTGTTGATGCTTCAACTCTTGTCTCCCATCATATGTTTGTCTCATCACCCTTGATAGTGCTCTTCCACCATCCTGAGGTCTTGATGTAAGCACTCTCCATGTTCATCACTATCAACCTCAAGCTTTTTTTTGGGAAGAATGAAACTCTTGAAGGGTGCTCTGGGTGTCCAACATGCAGAGAAAGCATGGAAACTTTATTAAGCCTTTCTGTTGACCAAGGAGCAAGTAGACCATTTTCAGGTTCACACGAATGATCCAGTTGTGCTCGTGATATTTCAGAAAGTCAATGACAATTTTAATCATTGTTCTTGAAAATGCTCTGAATGACCAATGGGAACTACTCCATAAGCATTGTCATTATGAAGAGAACACACTTGAGGCTGAATTTAGAGCTATCAAGAAATAGTCACTATTCTGGTTTCAGAATGTTCAAAAATAGAACTTCCAACGTCACTATTCTGCCAATTCGAGGCAACATGTAATTTCCTGAGAAGCCTATGGATATTATGGCAGTAGGCAAACTGCCTAGCTTCTGAAAAAATCAAACAAATCTGGCCCTACTTTCAGAATTAAGAAAATGTTGCAGATTGGTCAAGTATATTTTTTCTTGCAGCCTGGAGGCTCATACCTCAGTTGCTTTCTTGGAGAGCTCCAACTTACTCATAGGGCAATCAATTCTGGTTGGCTCAACTCCTTAGAGTCTGATGACTGTTTGGTGTCAGATGAGGAGGCTTCAAATTCTGAAACCTTTTTTAAGCTCATGATCACAAGCCTCATCACCTTCCTCATCATGTTCACTGCATTTGTCTTCAGATGTGGCAATGCCAACCAAAAACTGGAACCAGGAGTTCATCAGAGTGCGGAGTGGGCCAACTAGCTGGGGGAATACTGATATGTGAGCTGTTATACTGGTTTTCCTTCCGACAAAGGTGATGAGTAGCATAGTGGTAGGTTGCCCACCTCACAATTGAAAGATTGTGAGTTCAAGTCTCACCTGTCGCTACTATTCGCCCGCGACCAATGGGCGTGAGAGATTGGCGACGCTAAATGACTCAGCGGTTGACGTGTCGTCAAACTAATAATCACCATTTTTCTGACACCCTTCATGTTGAACAGGCAAAAATAGCAGTCGGTTATGTGATCATTGGGTCTTTGGGTTTGTGCCAAAATCATGGGAACTCCAAAAGACAGATGCTTTCATTCTATTTTTGTTCAGTCACGAAGCATTTCCTCACAATTATGGCACGCAATATGAGGAACCCATTTCTTGTCTTGGTCGCCAAGGGGAACTGCAAAATAGTCTTTATAGGCACTCATCACAAATGATGTTATATGGCATCTTTGACCAAGAATTGTGTTGCAGCTGCATATGTGATGTAATGCATTAGGATTATTTGCACATTTATGGCTACTTGAAGAAGCTGTCAGTTATGGGGGCAAAATGACCCAAGATGTTGATGCACCCCTAAACTCCAATGCACCACCACCAAGCTGTGATCAGATCTGAAACAAAGAAAATCAAGTTGTATTTTGTGTAAATCAACTAAATATCTAGAGTGCAAAATTAACAATTATGATAAAGAAAATGTATGTTTGTAAAAATTGGCATACTTAAGTTAGGTCTAAAGTTAGGTTGGGTAGGGTAGGGTAGAGATGGCTAATGGTTTGAGATGGCTAAGCCAATCTGAAACCATACCTAGTGTAAATAGCAATGGGTGTTTCAACTTACAGGTGTACTGCAATGTGTATATGGGTATACAGCAATGTGTGTTTAACTTCAACTTCATGACATTATGAGCAAATTTGGAACAATAATTAAGCATTGACTTCCATCTCGGGGTACCCAGGAACGTATAAATTCCTATTGTGAATGGCAGATATTTAAGGTTTTTTGTGTACTTTAAACATGAATGCACCTAACTATAATATTATGCCTGCATTCTTTTCACTTAGTTCTGACCTATACCCAATAACATGATATTGTTCACATTGCAGGTTTCAAAACAGCTGAACAAATATGGCTGAAGAACAAGAAAACCTGGAAGCTGAGATGAATATGTGAGTCATGTACTTAAAAAATAATGGTTTCAAGTATCATAAGTCTGGCAATGTTGTTGGGGCTAATATGAGACATTATCTACATTAGCCAGGCAATATTGTGTGATTCTCTATATCCAGCTATTTCATCAAGTTATACAGGGACATTATGAAGCATGTAGCACACACAGGGGAGGTAGAAAATGCCATTTTTTCTGTATGAATGTATAGCAAGGTGGCTCACCCAGTAACTGTTGCGTACACGCGGTGGTCACATTGCAATTATGCACCAAAATGTTGAAAAGCCAATAATTGCATAGAGGGTTCATGGTACCTGTGAGAATGTTATATGGTCACATTTTTTATCTCTCACTCTTGCTCTCGCTGACATAATAGTTACAAAATGTCCAAGTATGCACACTCAACACATTCACAACATAGAACTCGACGTTCTGAATTGCAGAGCAATTCCCTGGCATCTTGTAAAAAGCACAAGTATGCTGACCTGCGGTAAAAGTTGCCCGTCTCACAATCGCAAGATTGTGGGTTCGAGTCTCACCTGTCGCTACTCTTCGTCCGCGACCAATCGGCGTAAGGGATTGGCGACGCCATATGACTCAACGGCGGATGTGTCGTAAAGCCATTGACCACCACTGACGCTGCGGTAACCGTGTGACGCCGGCCGTCAGGTTTGAGCAGCAGATCGGTGGTGGAAGAGACGGCACGTCGGCGGCTGGGCCTGCCCGGCCGGCCGTTATTGCCGCCAACACATTCACCTCGGTACGAAACCATCTGTCACTGCAAGTCACGGTCCAAATAATGATGTTCATTAGGTGTTGTATGTCGAAACGAGTATAGTAAGATGTCAGTCTTCGTCATGAACACGATTCTGCATAAAATGTGTTCCATGTGTCACACTGAACTGTGATCTGATTGCTTCATATGTGTACATTTTTTTGTTGTTGAGATAACTATGTTTTCGATACTTATATGAACAATGACGATACAATTGCTATGCCATCAATGTTGGATTCAACTTATCATTATTTAATTTGGAGTGCATAGCCCAGGAGTTCACGCAAGCATGGTTGTATAATGTCTGGTAGGCGTGAATGAGGTGCATGCAGTTTACCAAGAATAAGGAATACAATGTCATGTTTACATTCAAGGAGCATGCATTGCAGATGTTTGCTTAGGGGCGGCGGAAGGTATGGGGCGCTCGCCCTTGCGGGAGTAAGGGGGCATCGCACCCTCTAAGTGAGGTCACTAAAGCTGCTTACCCTCTCCAGGTTCCATGCTTCTTTAATACAATCCACAGTTATGTGACACACCCGCTAGCTAGGTTATGTAGCTATGACTACAATGGGTTTATTTCAGAAAATCTAATGAGCATAGTCTCTAACATTTCAAAACATCTAAGAGTCGAAAGGTCTAAGAGTTCAAATCCTCCAAATTCAGATATTTGATTCCATATGGTGGAAATTCAGAAATTATAATGTTCAAAGCCTCAGTGTTCAAATTGTTCAAGAGCTCAAGTTTTCTAAGTGTTCAAATTCTCTAGGAGATCAAAGTATCTAAAGACTCAAAAGCATGAGCTATCAAAAGCTGTAGCTGCCTCGAAGGTATCAGTTCATCGAATTCACACAAACAGGAGTTCAAAATCAAAAGCAAACCACCTAAAATAAAATGAGTTCAGAACCTCTAGCGATCGAAGCATCTAACGCGTTCAATACCACGAATGAAGACCATTTTGCCTTGAAGACGTGCGAGATTGCTCCGAAGGGTGTCACATGAGCGAGTTAAAAAAAAATATTGTTTTGGCATTGAGCTGAGTCATCTAAATCCCGTCTAGTTCAGTACACGGTTTTTCAGCGGAAATTTGGTCTCAAAGTGATAATTGTACTGTGTAGGCACAATATAGTCATAGTTGTCGATGCGCCCTAAAGCCCAAATAACTAACTACTTACTGCACTGTTTGACGCGAAATCGAGAATAAGTCACGTGGTTTGTATGGTATAAAAACTGGTATAATTTATATTATGCCATATATTTATGGTATTTTATGCATCACTTATTTGTTTAGCCAGGCTAATGATCCGACCGACCATAATTCTCACAGCTACAAAAGAAAAACACTGTCAAAATACAAATATTGTCCGACAATAATTGCACATCAACACTTCCGAAACCAGCCTGCTTCGAAATGTCGCCTACACTATTGCGGGCCCTAACTGCACGTAACACTGCCACTATGTGTATGTCAGGTTCAAGACAAACTGACCAAGATAGCATCGGAGGGCAGCAGCCGCGACTACACCGGCAACAGTCAGCCGTCCAGGACGCCAGCCATGTTCATGCCACCGCAGCTGAGTCGCGCCCCAGGTCAGACCAGCTGTAGTTCACACGACTGCAGCATGGGGAGGTCGTGAGCATCGTGATGCCGTACCTCCACTCCAGTGCCTGGTATGTTCACATCGAAATGGTACTCCAGACACTTCTCTATAGCGATGACAGAGCAGAGCGCCAGTTCGCTGTTGAACGTATCAGGTGTGTCCGCGGCAAAATAAGCGTGGAGACCCCAGCGTCCGTCCCAGGAGAATTCCGAGACTAAATGAAACCGCGGAGAGTCTGCAGGGGTTGATATCCTTGGACGGCGCCTTCGAACCGGCCCTCACGTGCCACACGCCAAGCTCAGAACTTAATGGCTATGTGGGCATGCCAATGTCAGTTCCACAGTTTTCCGTTCACGGTCATTCGGTTGAACGATGCTTGAAACAGGTGTCGCTAGCTGCAAAAACCGTGCACGGGGAGGAGAGGAAGGACAGCTTCATCCGGGCTGGCTACATGCACCGGCAGCTTTTGTCCGTGCTAACAACTAAGAGGGACGTGAAGAATATGCTAAAACGACTATGAGTTCCATGAAAGATAGAACTGTGGTTCTCTATGCCGTCCAGTCAGTTGTGCTCCGCACCTTCGCGCGATGTTTGCCTTGGATGTGCCAGTGTTCATTGATTGATGTCTGACATGTGTCCCTTCGGGGAAAAATAAGCATCGATGGTCCCAGGGTGATTACGGCGAATTTCAATAATCACGGCGAATTTTAATAATTATTATCACTAACGTATCTGATTTTCATCTGAACGTGATGTGGAAAGGCTATGTGAATGTCTCAACATTCAACGAATAGGTAGGTATTTGGTATGTGATGTACATGCATACAAAGCAGCCTCCCTCAATCATGCTGCTCTGTAGTTCAAACAGCGAATAAATACGAAGCTATGTCTATATTTTTATGCCCAGTGAGTGATGCTGAAGTCTTCAAATAATTAAGCGCAGAAACCGCGGCTGTATCATGATTTTTACTTCTTTAAACCTCAGAGTTTCTTGTACGCCCCGAAATTAACATTTCCTGGTGTGTTAGAAAATATGAAATAGCCGATATCTTTTTCACTATCGATTTTTCGACAATATTACGTCTTGCAATCGATTCAGCTCGTCGAGACGATCAAAAAGAGGTACTATTTGACCTACTTATCTGGATTGGTTCTAACAGCCAACATAGCGCCGAATCCCGAAAACAGACTATTTTTCAAACGCATTTTGAGAAAAAATGCTGATTTTCCAGCTATCTAATTTTATACCAAATTGTTAGGCACATATGAAGACAAAATAAGAACAGCAGCCGTTTTTGATAACACCACTTCCAAAATTATCGACACAGGCTAATGATAGGTGTCTTTTTCCACGTAAATATCGGAATTCTAGGACATTGGCCGCAGGTGGGTCGGTATCAGGCATGATACCGACCCACCTGCGGCCAATGTCGCCATGGTAGCTCAGTTGGTTAGAGCTCTGGCCTGCACCGGTCTCCCCTGTACTGGCAACACAGCGTTCGAGTCGCTTCGCGCGCTCGCATTTAGCCCCCGGCCGGGAGTGTCAGTTGGCAGCTGGCCCGATGAGGCCGGGGACGAGCTACCCGGCGGCCCTGTCGGTGCATTGGCGGCAACTTTCGGTCTAAATTCTGCCGTTGAACTGGAGTTCATGGGTCGGGTGGTGGGGCCAGGGTTCCCGCAACAAGCTCTACTTAGCAATAGAACCCTGGCTCATCAAACCACCCCAGCAACAACTCGGATTGAATGTATTTATTTAAAAAATCCTAGGACTGACTTTGATTCATTATTAATATGTTGCCATACTATATCTCACGGGCAAGGAGAGACCAGTCAATGTCGATTCATTCGGTAGCCAATGAATTGTTGTGGCAGGTACGGCATACGCGTACAAATGGCACCTTAAACATGGTGGGATGCATTTCAATATGATGGAATGTATTGAACATGTATGGAATGAAACAATTTAAATATTAATGAAGTTAGACTTAGCTCCATGGTTGGCAGTTTTTCCACCAATCTTGTTTGACTTTTTTGTTGATGGTAAACACCGTCAAAGACCGTTTTTGCCGGTTCGTACCGATAGGAAGTTTTTACGAATAAAAAGTGAATGTCGTAACAAGAACTAGTTTTTCCTGGTGAATACCTCAACCCTGCTTAGTTTGTTACTTATGTTTTTACTTCCGTTTACATGTTTAGTACACCGGTAGTGACAGATGATTTACTAATCTGGCTACATAATAATTTTTCCCATCATAAACACATTTAGCCTCTCGCACTGCGGGAGTTGTACTAGCATTGTCTTTCCGGAAGATTAGCACGGATGTAAAGTTAGTCAGTGGTGGTGGTGTTTTTCAAAGTATTCTGCGGAACGCCTGAATCCTGATTCGCTACTCCGACTTAGCTGCCGCCATAAGGCAGCACATACCATTTAGTACTCGGCTGTACACACCACGTAAGCACCGAGTGTTACACCAGTTGCCCTGAGGTTAAGCTGAATATCTAGCGTTTAGCTTACCTGGAATTGGAACCCGTCGGTTTCCAGTCCTATTCGCCAGGCACTATATTGATAAGTCCCTCAACAGAGCTGCCACACTGGTAGCAATTTTAATGTATTTGGCGTCACACCGTCTTTATGACTTGATGTCATCTTTGTTTCTGAGAATCGTCTGTGTCCGCCGCCACAGGCGTTTCCATGGCCATGTCGTCTCCGCCAACTGCGCTCCTGCCGCCGCCGCCGCCACCGCCACCTCCGCCGCCGCCGCCGCCAGAGATGGCTGGCCTGGGTCTGGCACCGCCTCCGCCACCGCCGCCACCGCCACCGCCACCGCCGAATCACATGGCGCCGTTCCCTGTTGGCATGGGGCCCGGGCCACCCATGGGGTTCGTGCCTCCGCCGCCTGGCTACGTGCCCGGCCCGGGACCGCCGCCCGGCTGGCGTGGGGCAGCGCCGGCCGCTCCGGGGCCTATCGCCATGCTGGGCCGGCCATCCGCCCGCACCGTGCCCACCATCAGGTGAGTGGTAGACTCGAACGCACGCACCATCGGGTGAGCTCGTCAGACCGGAGCACACCCACCGCGAGGTAAATTTGGCACACTGGAGCGGACCTACCAAAAGGTGAGCTCGGTGGATTGGAGCACATGCACAATCAGATGAGCTCGGCAGGCTAGGGCGGACCATCCATGAATGAGGTAAATTGGGCAAACTGGGGTACACCTGCAAATAGGTGAACCTGGCATGCTAGAATGGACCCCTCCATCAGGTGAATTGGGCAGACTGAAGACCACCAACCATCGGGCGAGTTTCGCAGGTTGAAATGGAAGTCCTGAACAGGGTTTGATTCGTACTTTGTAATCGTAAATGAGGAGAGGAAAATTTATGAGTGATCGAATAAGGAGATAATGCTTTCCTTCGAACCCGTGCCATCAGAGTCTCAGTTTGCACTTCCCAGTAAATCTTGATCACTTTATCACGGGTTAGTTCATTATGAAAAACACCATTAATCATCCAACTAGGACCAATGGAATGATAATGTTCTGGATGGCAAAGATCCAGGAATAGTTCATTTTTTTCGACCCTGGTCTTGAATATTAGGAATTTCCTACCCAAGTCCCAATATCCGGAATATTAGTTTCAACCCAGCAAACTCAAGACACTTGAGAAAGTATTGTGCACATGAAAAAGCCGTGCAAGTCATACGAGATTCGCGTCGGTGTAGGATTACAAACATACAAGCACCGTGTAGATATATATATATATATATATATATATATATATATATATATATATATATATATATATATATATATATATATATATATATATATAATATTATATATATATATATTTTTTTTATAATATATATATATATATATAAGATGTAATATAATATTATACTATCATTTTTCTGTCTCCTCCACACAACACACTTCCAATTAAACCATGAAGAATTGGGGGTTTCCAAGCCGAATAAAGGACTGTCGGACAGATTAATTTGAGGAAGAAACACTCATCATACGGCCACTTTAGTTTTCTGGATATATACAGCAACACGCATAATTTCATCTTCCTGTTACGTTGACACACTCATTTCATGTTTGTTTGTTCGTTTGTTTAGGGTTTGTTTACGGAATGTTCATTCATTTAGTGTGCTCGATCCGCCTTCCAGCGAGCTCAACCGTAATGGTGAAAATATTTGGTATGGTCGCCAATTGCTAGATTTCAATTACAGCCATGGCCTGCATGTCCACGCTGGCGGGCGAATCACGCTAACGAAACTTACATTCTCCTTGTCCGTAGTTCTGGGCCCAAAGTATATGCATCGAAGCCGCAGCTGAAGCGGGCGGGGTCGCGGCCGGAGAAGACTGCACCGACTGCGGCTGCGTCGGGCTCGGCCGAGACGCCGCCGCCGCTGGACGGTGCCCAGACCAAGAAAAGCAAGGCTGCGGCGATGGCGGCGCAGGTGGCGGCGAGTGTCACCACCATAGTGGAGGGCGGCGACGGCGCCCAGGAGGAGGGCGAGCGGCGACCGAAGGCGGCCGCCGGCAAGAAGCAGAAGCGTCCAAAACGGTTCCTGCGCACAGCCGGAGGCGAGGTCTGGGAAGACTCGTCGCTGAAGGAGTGGGATAAAGGTCGGTTGGAGCTGGCTCCATCGTCGAAACGACAGGCTGCAGTTTGTAACCGCGTGTCGGTGGGTCATTGTAAGTTGCCAGTTGTGGTGCTTGGACTGTGATTGGAGCGTGTACTGCTTGACGGCTGTTGGTCTGTTGGGGAAATGGGGTGTGTTCGGTCTCACGTCGTCACCACACAGTGGTGACAACGTGACAAAATGTAATGCAGATGTGCAGTGGGCTATGTGGCGCGAGTAAACGGAAGACCGTCCTCCTTATGTATATACACTCTTCAGGACACTGATGATCGAATAATGATCGAATGTAGAAAGTGTTATGATTACATCCTCGTACACCCGCTCAATGTAATATTTGTGTATTTTAGATGGTAAGGATAAATTCTACAAGATCCAAGGGCACATTGGGGTGTTAGCGCTTGAAATTTAGCTATCGGAAACATTCGTCAAACACCGCTGTGGTGGTTTGTATACTTTGCCATCAAGTTGCTCAAAATGAAGGGCAGGACCTTCATTTTGTGAAGACTTCCTTGCAAGCTTGTCCTGCAATGTAGAGGACAATGTCGAGGACAAGTTAATTTACAGTTTTTGAATAATAATTATTTTATATTATCTTAATATTTAACTTCAATGTAAAAAATGGTGTTTATGCATTATTTCCCATGGAAGGATGGGTAAACTTGTTGCACTCGCTCAAGGAAAAAAGTAAAGGAAAACGTGTGCTCCTTCGCTTATAAATGTATCCGTTACATAGTGTTGCTTGGAAGCGCTCCTCCAATCAATGTTGTTTAATGCTATTTATTCCTGGCCATGCTCACAAGTAGTTTTTGTAATGTGTTTTTGTAGTTTTGCGGTGTAAATTACATTGGTAAATCGAGAAACCATTATACGGTACCATTATACGCCCAGGGCTAGTTTTGGTCTTGGGGGGATAGTTTGTTTTTGCTAATTCGGCGCACCTGTATCATCACCCAACAGTCCTCGTAGTTTTGGACGGTCATTTTTATAGACTGCTTTTGACGGGGAGTGAAGAAGACGTTTGATTCCTTGGCGTGTCCGTTCATTTGATATTCTGTTCGGTCTTGTTTAAGTTTTTTCCTTGCTTTTCTAATCCGACTGCCTATACCGAGATTGTGGCTTTCTCTGCGTCCTTGACGTTGATGGGTGCAACCGACCTTGGCGTCAAATGTCGGCGTCATCTGGCATGGGTACCAGCGTAATGTGGAATACAGCAGGAGCCCATCAAAGGTACCCGATAAACATATTATTGATATAGTTTGTGGGATTCTTGGCCAATGTTGGTTCTATTGAACGACCTTTTGATAATCTTTTATTGTATGTTAAGGTCGCCACTCGTATATTAAGGTTGCGTAATCGGAACGATCAACTGTTCTTTTTCTTCTTTTCCAAGCGAACATCTGGTGGGGTGATCTAGTCAACGTGGCTGAGGCAGTGCAGTCAATACTGATATCGTTGATGGTATCACCAGCCGTGAAATGAACTGACGAAATTTCCTGTGAATGCCTTTGTGTCGGTGTGATCACCTCAGCGAGCACGCGGCTGCGTCAGTACTGAGCTCAATCCTGTTGTAAGCAAAGTAGGCGGGTGTTTGCGGCGCATGCCATGCGTCAAGCGTAGGAAGAAAAGACCGGCAGTTGAAATGCGATTCTTTTCAGTGCAGCGCCCCATGGCGGGTCCAATGTATTCGTGCCTGAAGTGTTTTTTTGCTGATGTAGTTTTAAGGTTTTTGGCGGTACTTACATTTATTGAGCAGCGATAATGTACTGGGAGCAAAAGTTTTAAGGCATGTTGCACAGCGTTGATCTATATTGGTTGCGTAGATTGATTTCATGGACTCAGTACTTTATTTTCCCTCTCTTTTTGTGGTAGAAATGTTTGGCAGCCAGATGAACTTTCCAACGATTTTTGGGGAATTTCAAATCATTTATAAGTTACGCTATCGTACCTTTGTCTGGTTTCTTCATATGGAAAATCGCTTCCAGACATCTCAACTTTATCAAACCTAAAATGTCCTGCTCTCTCTCGCTTTAAGTTGATAGCGATATTATTATGTAGTTATCGCTATTGTGACAATTTTACGATATTTCCTGGCGAAGTTTATGATAAAAAGTGTCACAATTCGTCTGGGACTGATGTCATCATTTTGCGGCCATTGGGGATGCAAGATCAAGTGTTTGCAGCATGAGAGACAATACCGAAGCAAGGGAAATTACGGAACATGGAAACACGGGCAAGTCTACCTGGATTGACAGAAAAAAATGACCGACGGAAAGAGACTGCAGTTAATTCGAGTCGTGAACAAGGTTGGAGTCTCCCGGTGTTTACTGACTAGCCGTATCGGCATAAGTCAAAGCCATGTAAAGCTCAACTACAAAAACCGGCGTTAAGAGTAGGATGAAAAATATAGGCACAGAGTGGTACTTAAAAGGGTAAGTCCCAGAAAGTTCGCATAAAAAAGGTTGTTTACAGGGCCCCTGAAGGCTAGAAAGGAACCCCATGTCATAATGTATGATAAAGGTATTATATTTATGCAGTTTGCGAAATGTCAGGGAATGTATGTGTTCATGATTGTCCAGGAGATGGCCCAAAGACGGTGGAGTGTGGACCCACGGGGAAGTTTCCAGAAAACTTACGGCGTGGATGGCGAGCTCCCCACAAGGGGTGTCCCAGCCAGTTATCAACTCGAGCCGTGCAAACGTCAACGGTGATGCCTACCGGGATGAATGATTGCGAAAGGTGTTCTTCCTGTATATATAGAGGCTTTATCCTGAAGGATATGCGGCCTGATACCGACCTGATAGCAGGACATTACGCTGGCGAGACCTTAGAGGTCGTGAGAAGAATGCCCAATATGAAATACGAGTGGGTAACCCTCAATAACGTCCCTCAGCTGTACCATTTCGAAGACTTGGAAGCAGGGTAAAAATAATGGTTTTTCGTTAGGTGTGAGATGTCGAAACGAGCACAGCAGGATGCCAAAATTTTCCAGGAAATTAGTGTCATTTAAAATGCTTTTGATATCTTTCAGACTCAAATTTGAGCCAATGGTGCAGGTACTTATGACTGTACCTTTATTATTTGTTCTGAGATTCATAATTTAGGAGGAGCTATATTAGGGATAGGGAGAATAATCCTATGCTATGAACTTGAAGTGTTTGCCAAATCACACCATAGATAATCCCTTTACCTGAAACTGCGCTGCGAAATATTCTTGTATTACCATTCCTTATCGAGAGCATTGACACGGTACTTGTGAGATATTGTTAGAAAGGAGATATGAAGACTTCATAAGCCCCCATCAAGGAGCAGGATGTCAATACTTTTTTTTTCAATCGATCGAGTGTTTAATACGTGGTATATTCTACCAGATTTCCCGAATAATTGAACACTGCTTGGAAGCGATCAAACATAAGAGTGTTCGAAGGTGGATAGTAGGCGACTTCCGGCTTCCGGCCGAAGTGCCGCATTCGCAGTATCCTGGCGCGCATGGGTCATGAGGTGCCGCGCACTCTTATGATCAGGGTGGCTCGGCACGTGCAAGCCGCAGGCCGGTACGAAGTGTACAGTGTCCTGTACTGATGGTACATATACCTGATGATATGGATTTAGCGCATGCCGATGTCGTTCCATTATACGAGCTAATATAGAAGATATCAGCATTTATATTTTTCCAAGTCATCTATTTGCCCGCTATGTCCAGCTACATTTGTTAAAGCCAATGCTAGCAAACATGGATGGCAGTAATTCTACGAGCTTTTTCGCAAATCCGGACCTGTTTTCTCGTATCGATAAGCATGCTATAATACTATAATATATAAGCGGCGAATAAGCAGCAGTGGTGGCGCGCGATGACATGATCTGCAGCCATGTGGCATGGCTAAGGATATGATATGCAGCCTTCCACGTGTGATGGTCGTGGGGTAAGCTGACCAGTGTCAGGAGGGGCGAGCGTAATGCTCGAAGCCGTATTGATTCTTGTCTCCACACGTTACAGACGATTTCCGAATCTTCGCCGGTGACCTGGGCAATGATGTGACGGAGGACGTGCTGACACGCTACTTCAGCGTCTATCCAAGCTTCACCAAGGCCAAGGTGGTGCGAGACAAGCGCTCAAATAAAACCAAAGGCTATGGCTTCATCAGCTTCAGGGACTCGGACGACTACGTGCGTGCCATGAAAGAGATGAATGGTACGTCGGGTTCGGCCGGTGCTGTTTTTGAACACGAATTCAGTTCGCTGTAGAAGCAGCTCAGAGAATGTCACATACCGCCTCTACCCTTGCCACGCAACTCGATGGGATACAAATTTCTGAATGCAAAAGGGGACTTCCTCACACTTCTTGGACTTTGATACGCCCTCCCCACCTGAAATCGTCAGAAAACGTCTACAAACTAGTTTTTTCCTCTAATATGCTAAAGATATAAGTTGAGCAATCATGTCTCAGATGATGGAAATCGTTCCCTTCAAAACGGTTT